>PVHY01003434.1:0-108029 GCA_004024945.1 Uropsilus gracilis
ATTTATTTATCTATATTTCACATCATTTCAATCCCTGGGGGTCACCCACCACCTCCCCCTCCCACCCGCTCCAGCTGGTCCCCATTCTCCTCTTGTGCAGTTTCATTTGGTTGACCATATATTAGTGAAACCATTTGGTTTCTGTCCCTTTCCATCTGGCTCGTTTCTGCTAGAATGATTTCTTCTAGGTACATCCAGGAAACCTTTATTCTTATGTTTATTGAAGAGCTATATTACAATAGCCGAGATTTTGAAACAACCTAAATGCCCCCCAGAAGATGAATAGATCAAGTAGATGTGGGATATATATATATATATATATACACATATATATACATATATATATATACACAGTGGAATACTATTCAACAATCAAAAAGATAAACTTATGCCATGTGCTGCAACATGGATGGCTGTAGAGCCTCAAAATAGATAGAGATATGCCTTAGATAAAAGAAACACCTTTATCTATTCTCCATCTTTGGCACACTAGAGGTGGTTACAGGCAAGTCTCTTCTTTGTGATGGTAGCCCCCTAATCAACTAGGAATGTCCAACTGAAGAGACATGCCCCTAAAAGACATAGGTGTTTACTCCAACAGGTAAACTTTGGACTCCATACCTAGGAGTTGGGTGTCATCCCTGCGCCTAGAAGCTGGACTGTAGACTCCACTTGAGATCTGAGTATTGAATCTGCAGGAAGACCAAACAAGTTATCACAGTATGGTTGACTGTAAAGGTCTGTCATCAGTGAGGACTTGACAACATGAAGACCACACTTCCTCATGCCACAATGGGGAGCCTGAATAATATCATCATTTACTATACACATTATTAAATACATTGTTGAGTTTAAGGTGAATAAACTGGCCCTTGGCAGTTTACGTTCAGTTGAGAACGTCTGTTTTCTCCCTGCAAAATCCTCAATGATGATTGTGTCTGGAACAGTGGAAAGAATGTTGACATTGCCAGGAGGAGGTGGACATTGGGTTGACAGCTGGCTTTAAGGGAGCAGAGGAGTACATGATTATTCATGGGCACACATACATGGCACATGACACTGCACTTTTGAAAGTTTGTACTTGGTCAGACCATACCTAATAATTTTTTTAAAAAAGTAATTTTTTGTTTTTCTTTTATTCATTTTTATTATAATTTTATGATCACATTTTTGCTCTTTCACATGTACACGTTTCACTTATCCATCAACAAAACTTCCCATATCAATGCCCCATCTACTTCCCTCCCCATCTCTCTGCTAACAAGCAAGTTTTTTCACTAAATCAATTTGTTTGGGCTGAACTTTGTTATTTATATTTCAAAGACAAGTGAAACTATCTAATATCTATCACTGACTTATTTCACTTAGCACTGTCACCTCAAGGTTCATTCAGTTTGTCCCAAAGGCGCTGTTAAAAAGTATTTTATATTCAGATAATTTAAACTGTATTGTGACAGTTTTAGGTATACATCACTGAATATCAATGTTGTTAATACTATATTAAGTTCACCGCTAAAAGTCCAATTCTAAACTTCATTTTAACACTGTCTTACCTGACTTACCCATTCCTGACTTTTACCTGAGTTACCCATTCCTTTTCCCTCTTCCCTTTTTGTAACCACTAGTTGGTTTTACTTAGTTAATGTATTTGTTTCCTCTGAATAGCATGTATGGATGAAATCATAATAGTGCTTTTCTTTCTCTTTCTGACATGAATAGAACTGGAAAGTATTATGCTAAGTGAAATAAGTCATTTAATTTCATATGCATAGACAGTTAATTGTTTAGGTTGCATTTTTCTATTGAGTTAGCATTGAATATGATTTAGGATGGTTAAATTTATACATTTTCAGAAGTATGTTACCATGCCACATCCAACACCATAAAACCAATAATCCTTCACAAGAATTCCCTGAACCACTTTCCCCCTTTGCTCCTCACAGCTACCCCCCAAATCTGGTAGCTTCAATTCTATAATCAGATTTCTAGGGTTTGGGTTTATTTTTATCTTTTCCCATATTTTCTTTTCTTTTTTTTTCCCTACATATAAGTGAAGTCACCCTGTATTTGTCTAATTCTGCTTACACTATTATTATTCCCTCCAGTTCTAATCATGTTATGGAAAATGAAAAAAAATCATCTTTTTTTCTTCCATAACTGAATAGACACCACATTTTCTTAGTCTACTCATCTGTCAGTGGGAACTTACGTTGTTTACCAGTCTTGACTATTGTAAATATTACTACAGTGAGTACAAGAGTAAATTTATCCCTTCAAATTAGTATTCTTCAGATAGATTCCTGTGAGTGGAATTGCTGTATAATAATATATTTTTTTAAATATTTCGAGAAACCTGTATGCTCCTTTCCTTAGAATCTTTGCTAGTCTATGTTTCTGTAGTATGTGAGGGTTCCTTTCTCAACATACTTTTGCCAGCACATTTTGTTTCAGTTCTTTAGATACGGGCTGTTCTTACAAAGATGGCATGAAATCTTATTGCTTTCATTTCCAACACCCTCATGATAAGTGATGATTGCCATTTGTTTGTGTGCCTGTTCATGTCATTGTAGGAGTACCCATTTAGATCTGCAGAGTTTGTGACTGTTTGGTTTGCATTCTTGTTGAGTTGCATGAGTTCTTGGTTATTAACCCTGTGCTCGTTCTATGATGTACAATATATTCTCACATTCTGTAAGATGAATTTTCATTCAAGTGATTATCTTTTTTTGTTGTTGTGAAGAAGCATTTTAATTTGAATAGTTTCATTTGTTTACTTTTGTGTTCTTTACCATTGTTGTTGTATCTCTAAAGACATCATGAAACCAGTATCATGAAGTGACTGTTTTCTTCTATGTGTTTTTGTTTCAGCTCTTAAATCCAAGTCTAAACCATGTTTAGTTAATTCCAGTTTACAGTATTTAAAATTTATTTAGTCTCACTTTTCACTTTTTTCACTTTGACTGTGCAATTTTCTCAGCACCATTTGTTGAAGAGAATTTCTTTTCTTCATTGTATACTCTTGACTCTTATCAAAATTTAGCTCTCCAAATAAATGTGGATTTATTTCTAGACCTTCAATTCTATACCATTGAGTCTATTTTTATTCCAACTTAATACTATTTTATTATTGCTTTATAGTATAGTTTGAAGTCTGAGAAACAGTTGATTGTTCTAAATTAGAGATACAATGATTTCTTATAAAAATGCTTATAACAGATAATTTTGTCTCATTTATTCAGTGAATTCTTATGTAACTTTTCTCAAGTTGTTTATATATACATAACTTTTCTACCATCTATACAAGAAATGTATGTATTTAGTCAGTAAATATGTATTGACCACTGCCCATAGACCGTGTTCTGGTCAGTGGTGCCACTTCTTCAGAGCATACAATTATGTGCAGAGGCCCAATCTTCTAGAACTGCTACAATAGATTATCAAATCACTACAGTATAAATGACTTTAGGTAAATATGAATGACTAAAGGTAAATCTGTTCTCCTACAGTTCTGGAGGTTAGAAGTATAAAATCAAGGTGCAGGAGAGCCTCCTTCTAGAGGCTCTGATAGAAGAACTGTTTCATGCTTCTCTTTTCCTTACTGCCAGCAATCCTAAAGTCCTATAGTTTGCAGACATATCAATCCAACCTCTGACTCCATCTTCACATGACCTCCAATGTGTCTTCTCCTTTCTTTAAGGACATTTGTCATTGATTTAGATCCACCAAGTTAATCTAAGATAATATAGTCTTTATTATATCTGCAATGATCATCTTCCACATTAAGCCACAGTCATATCTTCCAGATGGCTCTGTCTTTTGGGGTAATGGGGTACAGTTCAAATCATGGCACTTGGGTCTGTTGCGGGCATTTAAGGAAATTTGACCACTGTTATTGAACACTGCACAGCACTGCAAAGTACTATGTAGCTATGCCTGAATAAAAAAGTAGACTTGGGACCCAGTTTGAAATAACAAATCTTCCTTGTGCTAACTGGAATTTTTGATACCAAGGTGTGAGGATCTCCAAAATCCATAGGTCCTGTTCTTGTTACAGTGAATCTCAGGCAGTAGGTAGATGTGCTCATCACATAGATCATGCTGCACCACATCCATGACCCTGTTGCAAGCCTTGATTTAAGTTTTGGTGGACAAAGAATGACTCTGAAGAGGCAAGATCTAGAAGGCACCCAACAGTCAGCTATGTGGATGTGTCCCCGCTTAGAGAGAGCAATTATTAAGTCATTAGGTGCTCCCCCGCTTCCAGCTACTACCAACTTCCTTCAAATCTTCCCTGTCTGG
This sequence comes from Uropsilus gracilis, assembly GCA_004024945.1. NCBI lineage: Eukaryota > Metazoa > Chordata > Mammalia > Eulipotyphla > Talpidae > Uropsilus > Uropsilus gracilis. The sequence continues at coordinate 4,300 of PVHY01003434.1, forward strand.
CTCAGGATCCAAAATCCAACCCCCAAATCTCTGCCTTTTGCAGGTGAGTGACCTAGGCCCAAATCTTCACCTGCATTCTCCCTCAGAGGCATCAAGACAGCCCAATAATGTGTCAGCAAGGTCCAAAGTAGACCTTCATGAATCACTTCACAGACCTCACCAAAAGGATGTGGTGGAGACTGTTGGAAACATGTTTGTTGACTGTCTTAAAGGGAAGCTACTTCTCTTTTGTTTCTTGCTGAGTGTAACAATGGTGTAGCACTTTAGGAAATAACATCTCCTTTCCACCTTTATACCAAAAAAGAAAAATGAATAAAATATATCTGACATCCTGTCAGCCAGATCTGGTAACTTTATTTCTTTTTGTTTTATATGTGTGTATGTGCATGTGTGTATGCACAAGTAAATGGTTTTGCATTTTCCAAACCATGGCTATCATAGATGATGGTAGAAAAAAATGAATTGCTAATTGAGCCTAATTATCAGGACATCTTCGTTGTTTCCTGTGTCAGAATGTTTAACTTGGGGAACATTCCCAGCCCCCAAAGTTGAGGGTTGATTGATATGTGTGGCTCAGGCCAGGGACATCCTATGTCTTTCACCAGAGCTTTGGAGGATCTGAGCTCAGGTAATTCTCAGGCTTCAACCTCCTTCAGTGTAACACAGCACCTGTGCATTGTCACAAGACCTTTTTCCTCCATTTGTTTGTTATTAACCATGTGCTGTATATGTATGCACATGGGAATATTTTTTTAGTGTGGTACATATTTTTCTTAACTTTCGATACACAGCACTATCTCTTCATTGTTCTGGTATTCTTTTCATTCCTTTGCCCCTTGATCTGTTCCTATGTATACGAGAAGCAAATGTTGACAGTACATGAACTGAGGACATGGCCATGGTTTTCTCATAATTTTTCCTTTCCAGAAATCTCTAGGAGTGAAAATGACCTAAACATAGTCAATATAATTTTCCTGTTACATTGTTTAAAATGTAAACAAAGTTTGAATATTTTTCACAGGACACTGGCTAAACTGGAGAGGCATTCTTTAGATACGATATTATATTTATTGGACTTGAGAGATATTGCCCCGTAATATTTGTAGGATTATTGGGTATTGCTATTTAAATCTCTTGAGTCATCTATCTTTCTAGTCTGAATTGCAGAATAATGCATATTATAAATTCTTTATAGCTCTGCTCTAGTTTAAAGTCTCACATGAGTCTCTTTGCAAGAAGAGGACAGAAATGGAACTTAAGGGACTCTACCACTATAGCACATTCTACAGAACCAGTGGTCCTAGCACTTGCTTGTGTGTACGTTTGCACTTCATTTACACTGAAGTGATGTCTCATGCATAGTATGTGTGCCACATAGCTGGGCCTAGACCCAACTTGTTCAGTTACTTGGCATTGCTGTGAACCTGTCTGTAACTTCTCCTCTGTTTTGTGCCAACTACCACAGACAGTCACCCACCTTAAGTAAAATACCTGTGTGTCAATTCCCAGCTGCTAGCAATGAATTGGTGATATCGTCTCTGAACAACATATAGTTACTTGTTGTACCTAGAAAAGAGGTTTATCAAAACCTATCAATGCTCTTATTTCTGTATATATTATACAAATCTTATGCTTTTTCTAAACTGACTTGTGTCACCATGTTGTGATGGACTCTCTCCATGACTTAGATGGCAGACTGTCCTTCTGTGAAGACTCAAGTTATAACAATCCAGCAGCTCACAGAGTGCCAGATTGCAGAGAGGATCTGCAGGATAACAGGGCAGACCCCACAGTCCAGAAGAGCAGGTTCAACTGTGTGGCACCAGCAGAGACAAGGAAAAGACTTATCCCCCCCCCAATTAGTCAACAGAAACAAGAAATAACCCAGACACAAAAGCAGAACTAACCACAACCTAGTAGACGACAACATGCCCAACAATACCAGAACAGCGGTTGCTGAATACGTAGAGCAAGACCAAAGAGAAAAGATGGGAAGGAATAAAAATACAAATACTCAAGCCCAAAGAGAAACAATTCATCACCAAAGGAAAAACAATCTTCAGAAACCAACAAGGATGACATTTAAGAAATGCCCTATATGTCAGATAAAGAATTCAGATGCATGATAAAAGCACTCAATAAACTAAAAGGAGAGTAGAAAAATATAAAAAAGAATGCAGCAAAATGAACATTATCATTGTCGAACAGAAGAGTGAGATTGAAACACTAAAGAAACTGAAGGAGTGTGATCGAGCCAGGAGACAGGTGCATCTCCAGGTGGGCCAGGCCCTTGCCATACAGAGCAGGCAGCTAACAGTCACTCGTGCCACCAGAGCAGTGGCAGCGGGGCAGGATGGGGTGGAGTGGACTGGATTAACCAGCAATCAGCCCCTGGCCAGACCCCAACCCCCAGAGTGCCCAAGGCTGGGCAAGATCCACCTACATTTCTCCACTTTTCTCTCCCTGCAAGCCCAAGGAATGCAGAGCAGGAGGGCAGGATGCAGAGGGTGCAATGGTTCTCCCTGCCACAACCACCCACCCACCACCACCAGAGCCACAAAGAGCCAGGGGATTACAACGATGTGAAATATATTATATATAAATTACTAATAAAAGATATAAAAAAGGAAACTGAAGGAGATACAGTTTATAAGAGGAGCAATAGAAGAGCTCAAAAAATGCAGGGAAAGGCCATAAAAGCTAGACTAGAAGAAATTGAAGGATGAATAAGCACACTAGAGGATACAGAAATAGAACATAGAAAAAGAGAAAAACAAAGTAAGAAAACAAAAGGGAAAAAAACAGAGATCTATCAGATACATTAAAGAAAGGAAATATTAGAATAATTGGGATCCCAGAAAGGGAAGAGAAAGACATAGGAAATGAAAGACTTTTAATGCAATAATGGAAGAGAATTTCCCAAATCTGAAGAACAAAATGAAAATAGACACACAGGAAGCAAAAAGTACACCAAACTACTTTAATAAAAGAAAATCTACAACCAGGCATATCATCGCAAAACTCTCAAGAGAGTCCAATATAAAGAGAAAATAATGGAATGACTAGAGAGAAGAAACAAATAACCTACAACGGAAAACCCATTAGGCTGACCTCAGATTTCTCTGAAGAGACACTCCAAGCAAAGAGAGAATGGAACCACATCTTCAAAAAAAAAAACAAAAAAAACTCCAAGACAAAAGAGTCAGCCAAGAATACTCTACCCTGCAAAGCTGTCCTTCTTTTATGGAGAAAAACAATTAGAATCTTCTTAGACAAACAAAGTTTCCAGAAATTTGCTAACACCAAATCTCCACTCCAAGAAGTCTTGCAAGAAGCCTCAAGTTCAAAGCCCTCAGAAGAATAAATAGAATGAACATAATAAGAAACCAAAGGAATCTCAAAATGTTGGCCAGAAAACCAATGCTAAAACCTCAAACATCAATAATCACTCTAAATGTCAGTGGTTTAAACTCATCAATCAAAAGACAGTTGCGGACTGGATCAAAAGGCAGAACTCAACATTCTGCTGCCTCCAGGAAACACATCTAATCCCTAAAGATAAGCAAAGATTGAAGGTAAAAGAATAGAAAACAGTCCTACAAGGAAACAGTCCCCCACCCCCCCAAAAAAAAGATAGGGGTAGCCATTGTCATAGCAGACAAAACAGAATTCAAAATAAAAAAAAGTGATAAAGGATAAAAACAGTCACTAACTAATGGTTCAGGTTCAACCCCCCCCAAAAGACATAATGATTACCAATATATATTCAAACAAGGGAGCACCCAGATTCATAAGACAGTTACTAGCAGAAGTGAAAACAAATATTGATGAAAACACATACATTGTAGGAGATTTTAATACCCCACTCTCACCAAAGTACAGATCAAAAAAAAATTGAAACTAAAAAAGGACACAAAACCTTTAAAGGAAGACCTAGACCAAATGGTCCTAATAGATATCTACAGGACACTGCACCCCTAAGGAAAGAATGCACCTTCTTTTCAAATGCACATAGATCCTTCTCTAAAATTGACCACATATTAGAACACAAAGCAAACTTGAATAAATACAAAAAAATTAAAATTATACCAACTTTTTTTTCAGATCATAAAGGCATCAAACTAGAAATTAACAAGGAAGAAAAAGCAAAAAGAGTATCCAAAACATAAAGACTGAACAATACACTACTAAACGAAGAATGGGTAATCGAAGAAATTAAAGAAGAAATTAAAACCAACTTCAAAACAAATGACAAAGAATACACAACATTCCAAAAATGTCTGAAATGCAGCAAAAGCATATCTAAGAGAAAGGATCATAGCAATACAGGCCCATATCAAAAACCAAGAAACTATCCAAAGAAACAAACCTCATCTCTCAACTTGAAAAATTAGAAAAAGAGTAACAGGAAGCACCAAGTCTAGCAGCAGACAAGAAACAATAAATATGAGAAGAAATACATAACCCAGAAACCAAAAAGACCATTCATAAGATCAATAAAACTAAGAGCTGGTTCTTTGAATAAATAAATAAAATTGATAAACCCCTTACAAAGCTCACAAAGAAAATAAGAGAGAACATTCAAATACACAGAATTACAAATGAAAAAGGAGAAATTACAACAGATACAAAAGATATCCAAAGGATAATCAGAAACTACTATGAACATCTATATGGAAACACATACAACAACCTGGATGAGATGAACAGATTGTTGGAAAAATACAACTATGCAAAATTGAACAAAGAAGAAATAGAGAACTTAAATAATCCAATTACAAGCAGCAAAATTGAAGAGGTCATCAAAACTTTCCCTTAAACAAGATCCCAGGACCAGATGGCTTTACAAATGAATTCTACCAGACATTCAAAGATGAAATAACTCCTACACTACTAAAACTCTTCAAAAAAACCAAGAAGGAAGGAAAGCTGCCAAACACATTCTATGAAGCAAACATCACACTCATACCAAAACCAAATAAGGACAGCACAAGAAAGAAAACTATAGACCAAATTCCCTAATGAACATGGATGCAAAAATTTTATACAAAATCCTGACAAATCGAATTGAATGATGCATAAAAAACATTTTTTCCATGACCAAGTGGGATTTATCTCAGGAGCACAGGAAAGGTTCAACATCTGGAAATCAGTTAATATAATCCATCACATCAACAAGAAAAACAAAAACCATATGATCATATCAATAGATGCAAAGAAAGCATTCGACAAAGTCCAGTACCAATTTATGATAAAAGCCCTTGAAAAATTGGGGATCAAAAAAACATACCTCAGCATAATAAAAGCAATCTATAACAGACCTACAGAAAACATCATCCTAAATGGGGGAAAACTGAAATCATTCCAATTAATATCTGGAACCAGGCAAGGATGCCCACTCTCTCCACTACTTTTTAACATTGTATTAGAAGTTCTAGCCTGGGCAATAAGGAAAGAGAAAGATATAAAAGGGATACAAATAGGAAAAGAGGAACTAAAGCTATCATTATCTGCAGATGAGATGATTCTTTATATAGAGAACCCCAAAAAATTATAGAAAAACGTCTTGAAACAATAAACCAGTTTAGTAAGGTAGGTAGATACAAAATCAACACATAGAACTTGGTAGCCTTCCTATACGCAAAAAGTCAAGCAGAAGAAGAAACTTAAAAAAAAAAAAACACCCATTTACCATTGCACCAAAAACAATTAAATACCTGGGAATAAACCTAACAAAACATGTGAAAGAACTATACAAAGAAAACTTTAAAATGCTGCAAAAAAGATAGAAGACATAAAGAAATAGAAAGACATTCCCTGCTCATGGATTGGAAGAATTAGCATCATCAAATGGCCATCCTTCCAAAATCAATCTACAGAATCAATGCAATACCTATAAAAATTCCATGACATTCTTTAAAGAGATAGAACAAAAATTACAGAAATTCATATCGAATAACAAAAGATCTTGAATATCAAAAAGCCTCCTAGCCAAAAAAAAAGAGAGAATGGAGGCCTAACTTTTTCAGACTTCAAGTTATACTACAAAATCATAATAATTAAAACAGCATGGTACTGGTACAACAACAGACAATCAGACCAATGGAACAGAATTGAGTACCTAGAAAAAAAAACATACATATATAGTCAACTAATCTTTGACAAAGGAGGGAAAACTTACATTGGAATAAGGATAGCCTCTTCAATAAATGGTGCTGGGAAAATGGGACTAAGACCTGCAAAAAAATGGACCAAGACAACTCCTATACACCATGTACAAAAAACAGGTCAAAATGCATAAAAGATTAGATATCAGACTTTAAAGCATAACATACATGTAGGAAAACTTGGGCAAAATCCCCCATGAATTACAATTCATAAATCCCTTTTTGGACACACCTACAGATGGCAAAAAAATGAAGGAAAACATAAACAGATGGAACTACATCAAACCAAAAAATTTCTGTACAGCAAAAGAGACGAACAAACAAAAAGAAGCCAAACCAAGTGGGTGGGAAAAAAATTTTTACCTTCCACAAGAGTGATAGGGGTTTAATAACGATGATCCACAAGGAACTCACACAACTAAACAAAAACTAAACAAGAAGCCCAATCAAAAAATGGGGAGAACGAAATAGACACTCTCCATAGAAGAAATACAAATGGCCAACAATCGTATGAAAAATTGTTTAATGTCACTAGCAATCTGTGACACAAATCAAAGCTACAATGAGATACCACCTTACACCAGTAAGCATGACCCACATCAAAAAGACAGTAAACAACAAGAGCTGGCATGGATGCGGAGAGAAAAGAACACTCTCACACTGTTGGTTAGAATGTAAACTGATCTAGGCCACTATGGAAAGCAGTTTGGAGGACCCTCAAACTAATGAAAATAGAACTACATTTTACCCAGCAATCGGTCTTCTGGGAATCTATCCAAAGGAGACATGAGTGTAGGTACAAAGGGACACCTGTGCTCAGATGGTTTTTGCCCCACTATTTATAATTACAAGGACATGGAAACAACCCAAATTTCCCAAAACAGTGAATGGATGAAAAAGATGTAGTGTATATACACATTAGAATATTCTCATCAATTAAAAATGACAAATTTGATGATTTTATGGTAACATGGATGTACCTAAAAGAAATCATATTATCAGAAACAAGTCAGAAAGAGACAGAAATGAAATAGTTCATGAATATATGGATAACCAAATGAAAGTACACATCAGGGAGGGTGGATCTGCTGGAGCGGCCAGGGAGGGAAGGTGGTTGGTGACCCCCAGGGATTACACTGATGTGAAATATATATATATATATATATATATATATATATATATATAATTTATATAATAAAAATAGATGGAAGACTGTCTTGGTTATTATATAAGAAATTGATAAGGATTGCATTTTAAGGACACCGAATTAATACATTGTACCCATATGAAAGGGTATTAAAGTGCATATATCAATAAAATTAAAAAGTATAGAGACATTTTCCATGGGGAGCGGTTATGTTTGGTTCAGTGGGAAGACCAGATTTTGATTCTGGTGTCTGTCATTTTGTGGTTGACAAATTTGGGCAGTGAATTTTATATTCTACATATACAAAAAAAGAGAAAATATACCATATCTTACAAAATTTAAAAAATAATGATTGGATGTACAAACTCACATTTAAGGATAGAGTAATTGTCAAGGCATATTTTGAGATATGTTTTCTAAATAATTCATATTTAACTTAGTACTTCAGTTAAATACCTACTTAGAGAAACTATGGTTATCAATTGATAGAATCTCCAGGAACAGAATCAGGGAGACTTTGCCTTTTTATGAGCCTTGATATTTTATCTTATTTTAAGGTCTTCCTTTGTCCTTTTTTTTTTTCTGACAGTCTCGATCTGTGTTCATCCATTACCTGTCAACACAGTTTATTTGATATAAATAAATAAGGCATAATTATTTTGAAAATGGTTCTCTTAATTATAGTTGTTTTATTTCTTCAGCCTTCATATCTAAAGAATATGACACAGTATGCCAAGTCAACTGAAAACAGAGTCTAAATTTATCAGCATAATTCCTTTGATATGCTTTGATGTGTCATGGTGGATTTGCCCAATTCCTGTTGATAAGTTTTGGGGGTTCAGATTTATCCACCTTTATTACTTAGGACTGTCTAGGGTTGCACAAGTCTTTACTGATCTCAGTCTCTTCCAGAATTAGAAGTTATGCCTGAAAGAATAGGAGGATATATTGCTGCTAGCATCCATCATTGTGGTATAAAAATCTAAGGATAAAATTATTGGAAAAGGCGACTTGGCACATAATTGGTATTTGAAAGTACTCGGTGGGTTCTGATAGTCATCATTCACTGTAAGACAAATTCCATGATTCATAAGCGGACAAATTTGGTCTGCACTTACTGTGGCATATCTATTAGTATGGGAGGCACAGAGTGTCACAATTGGGATTGTGTAATCTGGGGTTCTGCAAACATATTTTTGCTTCAGTACACATATAGTTACTGTTTGAATGTTCTCTGAGATTACTGTGATGCTATAATATCAGAGTTAAGTTTGCAGGACCATTTATTCCACAAAATTGGAATGTTCTCATTTGACTTGTTAGAAGTCCACCAAACCCTGGGTTTAACTTTTCATTATATCCTTTATTTCGGTTCATCTCCATATTTTCTAAAAATTTGTTTCATTTTTTTATTTATTGTGAATATTTTCCCTGAATTATTGTCCAGGTTATTTACTCTCTCCTCACATGTATCTACTCTGTTATTTCTATCCAAGGCTATCTTATTGTCAATTATTGTATTTCCAGATTTAGAATATCTATTTGATGCTTTATGTAGTTTCCAGTTCTCTGTCAAAATTTTCAATTTCAATTTCAGTCTTTTGCCTTCTTGAAAATAGTGAACAAATTCAATTTCTCTTATGTGTTAGATATTTCCAATATCTAGACCAACTATTATTTTTATTCTTTTTTTTTTTTTTTTTGAGACTAGTTCTCGCTATTTTTGCCCATGGAACAGCAGGCTCTCGTTGCCCGGGGGTACCACAGACTCAAGCAATCCCCAGCCTCAGCTTCCCAGGTAGCTGGGATTACAGACGCGCGCCACCACGCCCAGCTACATTTTTGGAACTAGTCTCGCTACAGGCCCCAGGCGGAACTCAAACCTCAATTCCTAGCCCATGCGGCTTCATAGGCTGAAGTTTACAGGCACTGGCCATCATGCCCAGCTTATTTTTATTCTTAAGTTTTAAATTTTACCTTCTGGTCTCCTACATATTTATTAATATTCTTTTTTAATTGCTGGCTGCATAATCTCCTTGAAAATATAAATAGGAATAACTTGAGATGAAAAACAATGTTATTTTAGGCAGAGAGTGTTTAGATTAAATTTTGAGATGGCAGTCAAGCAGATAAAATAGAGCTTTATTTCCTATTTCTTATCACCCCTGAAAGCTAGTGGTTTTAAAAGGCAGTTCTACTTCAGATCTAACTGGAAGGAACTGGAGTTCAACTTTTATGATACTAAGTCATTCTTTTTTTTCCTTTACAAATTCCGTTCAATAGTTTTGTTATTGTTGAAATTGTTCAATCAAATCCTTTGGTATTTTTGTTAATTTTACTCTTAGGATGTTTAGGTGCTATTAACATTATTAATATAGAGTTTTTTTCTAATTTCCTTTCCTGTGTATTTATTTTAAGTATCACAGGATATCAAGTAATAGATCTCTCATAGTAAAAATTCTGTTTTCCAGTGTTTGCTGTCTCATTTCTGTTTCTTTCTTCTTCATGTGCAACGATGACAAGAGGGTTCATCTTCTTTTCTAGTCACTGATTTTAATCCAAATAAATTAACTCTTATTATGTTTTGATAGACTTTTTCTTACTAATGAACTGTCTGCTTATAATCTTTTTGATAAATTTTATCAAATGCTCATGTATGTTTTTCTTCCATATGTATTTATACAAAAAGTCTTGAACCACTTTATATTTCTCAGCACAACATTCTTATTTGTTACTATATAATATGAATGAATTCTACATATTTAAATTTTATACTTATATCTTCTTTTTAATTATATTTTTACATATATATTTAGTAAATTAGTGGAGAACTCTTTATTTTTCCTATGACAGATATTTTAAATGGCACTGCTACATTCAAAGGCAATCCACCACATCAATAACCATCCTAACTGAAAAATTCAAAAAGTGAATTCTAAAATTATATGACAGGGAATGTGCAACAAGAGTGATTTAATAGAAATTTTAAAAAATTCTCTGATTGGACAAATGTCTCTGTTAACAAACCGTTTCTCCTTACTAAGCCACAGCAGCATCTTTTCTGCCCACTTGTGACTATGTAGGTGCCTGGCATTTACTTGCTTATTTTCTTAATAAACCTGTCCTTTTAAATGTTGTAAAAAGAATGAAAATAGTTAACTGGGCCACACCCCTACCTGCCTCTATCCAAGCACAAACATTCCATTGTCTTTTTTGCTGCAACTTGAGTTGTTTTGGTTGTCTTAGGAAATAATTAGAAAGGATATTTGATCAATACTAATTAGATTGAAAAAAAATGTAGGTCACATTTTCTTTAGGACATTCTTATTGTTCCTCCTATTTTTTTGACCCTGTGTCAATAAAACATGGCAACACAAAATTATTCTAGGATATAGTAACTGTTTCTGAATGTCTTTGGTTAGATTCTTACTAGTATTACTGTAGATTTTTTTAAAGAAATTTTTTCTAGTATTTTTATTTTAAATAACAATAACTGTTATCTGAAGTGCTTAGTTTTTATATTTAACATGAAGTTGAATTTTCATAAACATGTATAAACAATAATAAAATGCTGAAAATATTTTTATTATTTCATATACTCAACCCCCAAAAATTAAGTAACATTTTCCCATTCTTCCTTTATACTTGTTTTGAAAATAAATTTTATTTTTATATCACTGTACATGACTGTGAAAAAGTGAAAACAATTTTTAGAAAGCATTTAAGTGCCATTAACTTGCTGACTTGTTGCACAGGTTTTCGTGTTTTAATAATTATTTAAAACATAAAATATTTTTATATTTAATAGATTCACCTGTATCCCATAAAGATTCAGGTAAAATCATGATATAACCACTATTTGTTGTGTTCTTTAGTTAATTTAACAAAAAACACTAATGGAAGTGAAATTTTCTTTCCCACTGGGAAGAATTCCATTCCAAAGTCTGTGAAGTAAATAAGATTTCTGAATAATTTTCTTCGTGCTGCAAAGCCTTGCCCCCCTGCCCCTCCTGCCAATACTTTGTAGTATATGCACATTTTTTATGGCAATAAAAATCAGGTTATACTCTCACACACACATATATTGTGTTGACATAAGTAAACCTTCCGTTGTCTTAATTTTTGTGTGTTCTCTTCTGCCTTTCCATCCATACATCACTTAATTTAGGTTGTCATTACAGTAGTTTGGGTTCAACTATATAAATTGTGTAGCAAAAGAGACAGAGGACCTGGCAAGCTTATAGATTCCCCACTCCACATTCCACTCTTTCAGTGAGTTGAAGAATTTTCACATTGAAAAACAGGCAAAAAATATTAAATGAATTCTGTTCTTTCCCTGAAAAAATTAAGACAAATTGTAAGCTTCTCACCAAAGTATTAGTGGAAATAAGGAACTCTTTCTAAGAAACTCGAGGAAAGGCTATTCTTTATAGAAAACATTAAAAACCTTGGTTTCACTAGTATTTTATGGAAAGTAGAACTTTTATGGTAAAATTGAATATTTAACTGAAGGAAATTTTAAGCAAAGTATCGGAGACACTTGAGTCCCTATAATGATTCATAGTAGCATATTAGAGGATGAGACAGATATAAGAGTGAATTTTGGAGCAAGTATGAGTCAGAACTTAAGGACTGATTTACTTGCTCTTTTCAGCAGAAGCTAGGAATAGAGGTGGGATCCACCATAAGGAACTAAAGGAATAGAGAAACAAATTCTGAATTAATACTGTCAGTTTCTTAGATTCTACAAGATGAGGCAATAGGAAATACAAAAATAAAAAAAAAAAACAGAAAAATATGATATTTATTTAAAAACCAATTCTTTGACCAAACCAATAAAATATGACTTCTGATAAATCAAATAACAGAGGGGCAAAAAATAAAAAGTATGCAGTGGTCATAGACTGAAGTTAGCTTTCTAACCCAACAAGACTTGAAACCAAAACCAGAGTTTAGTTGTTTCTATTGATACAGAAAAAGCCTTATGAAAGTTAAGTTTTACATAATAGCAATCAACTTTCAAAAAGAAAACATCATTTTATGAACACCTTGTGACTGCTGTGGGCATGGCACTCATCTGAATGCAGGATTCAGTGATGTATGGTTTGGAATAGCTAGAGAAGAGTTTGTCTTGTGTTTGTTTTGCGTGCTTCTCTCAGGCTGTCTCCTTACTTGTAAGACACTGCAAAAATGATCACTTTATTTTTGTGACAGATGTTGTGTTTCTTTCTGGTGACATTTTAGGTAAATTAATAACATTTACAAACAGGTCATTTCCTAGAGTTGTTATTTCTTCAAAAGTTTTTAAAAATATCTTGTATTTTGATAGAAGTAGAACTTTTATGGTAAAATTGAATATTTAGCTGAAGGAAATTTTAAGCAAAGTATTGGAGACACTTTGTCACAGACTGATAAAATGAAATCTAATGATGTAGGATGAGACAATGATTTAAAAAGACTATGGTAGTGAGTGTTTTTCCGTGCACTTTAAGTGTCTCTGTGGAGGGACAGAGGGAAGATGAAATGTGATACAAAGGCTGTACCCATGGAAGACAGTAGTCAAGTGTGGAAAGGAGTCTCAGGAACTAAGAGTAAGAGCTGTCAAAGGTGAGGAAACAAGGAGGTGGCTGCAGAGTTGTGAGTTGGACAGAATTCTGGGAACACACATGGGCCATCTCTGAACAACCTAATTGCTTCCCCAAGAGTGAATAGCCACTACCCAGGGCTCCTGTAGTCTTCTCTTTCAATATTAGCCATTAAACTTTATTGAAAGAAAAAGTTATTGATTTATTTGTAAATATTCTATTTGTATTGAAAAGCCTAACTTGGTCTTTAACAGTAGAAGTACATGCCTCTGAATTGTCATTCACAATTGCAGTTTTGAGATATGCAGTTGATCTGATGCATAGACTGTGTCAAAAATAAGTTTGAAAGATAGATATACATTTACAAAAATCTCAGTTCTAGTATCTCGATAATTCTAGGTTTAAGTTTTACATCTGTATGTGAAAGGGTCTGAAATTAAGGTCTCCCAGGCCTAATATTTTATCATTTGCCCATTCTGTCTCAACTTCCAGACCTCACAGTTCTTATCCATACCTCATCCACATGAACATAAGTATAGTAAACAAAGATTAAACTGAATTTTTGAGTCATTAGTAATGAAGAACCTCACAAATATAAGGTAATACATTATCTTAATATTAGTACGTACAGCATATTTGCTATAAACTTTGATACTGCATTCTCATATCAATTATATATTTGCATAAATGTATAAAGAACACTTGCAAAACTATACTTACTAGTGATGGAAGCATCAGGAAGACAAAAGACGTGTCTAAAACCCAGAATTTATGTAATCAATTGGGAAAGGTGTGCATATTAAATAACTCTTGTGTGACTTTTTACAGACCAAGACCTTCCTTACATGTTTTGATGTAACTTCCCACTGGCCTAAACAAGAACAACATCTTATCAGTTTTTGCAGGTTAACTCCAGTCTCAGCGGGTTACTTGTGATTAGTGACTTTTTCATTTCCAAAACTGTTGATTAAATAAATTTGACAGCAAAGCTATAATACCATATTCTACTATTAGTCATGATAGAAGAGTGTTCAAAACAAAACAAACAAAAAAACTCCCTCATTGAGAGCAATTCAAAGGGTTAGATGGAATATACATACATTTTAAATATATATAGACATGGTTTAAAGATATCAGAGAACAAAGGACTTGAATATCTCAGTCAAAGTCAGAATAGTGTCAGTAAAGAAGTTGTACCTATATCCATTGTTTGCTTGGATAGTTTGCATGTTCTTAAAGCAGAGAGGAGCTGAAAACTGAAATACTTTTAGTGTTTGTTTTGTCTTTGGGGGGACTGGGAATAAATTTATACAGCCTTTATTCTAGAAGTATCAATTTGGTATTTTATAGAGTTCTTAGTGGTGACTGTTTTCAAACTATAGAAATGACCCCTGAAAGTATAATCTATCCAGTGTTTATAGTTCACATTTTCTATCCTTGGTTTCAGTCACTTTGTTGAGCCAACCATCAACAGTTTTGTCCCTTTGATGGTAATGCATCTCTTGTGTGCACTCTCTCTCTCTTTCTCTCTTTTCTGTCTATAAGACTTTTATCCTTGCCTGTAGGTTTGAGCACATTTAAAATGTGTCTTGTGGATTTTTTTTGGGAGTGTTTGGCATTGTGTTTGTAAAGTTTCTTGGATTGTGACTTGATATCTCTTGCTAGTCTTCCTTGACCAGATTTCTTTCCATTCTATGTTTTTCTTAAACTCCATGACACTTAAATAATACATGCATCAGAAACTTTCCTATATATAACTTATGCTCATTTTTCCCCTCTCTAATTCATCTGAATCTTTTTAATTGACTGACTTCCAGACCAAAAGAATGCTCTCCTATTATGCCTAATTTTTGTTTGCATTCTTAAGTTACTGTCTTTCAATAACTATAGGAACTTTTCAGTATCTTCTAGTTCTCCATTTTCCTTCTGTTTTCTTGAGTATATTAGTCAGAGTTATTTTGAAAATCTTGTATGATATTTATTGTATCTTGACAACCTGTCAGTCTATTTTTTAAAATATTTTTTTGCTTGGAGTCATTTGGTCTTATTTTTTGTTTTAACTGGAAAATTTTTATTAACGGCAGATATTGTGACAGCATACTTGTAAAAACTTTGGATAACGATTTTGGAAGGCTGGTAGAATTTGAAAGGAGTGCCTAGTCAGCTTAGAATATATTTTAGGCTTCCATAGGCCTCATCTTCACCAGTATCTCCTCACTTCTGGGCATTATTTATCCCTTTAAGTGCTTCTTCTAAGTCTCCAATGTTGCCCAACTCCTCTACCTGGGAGGTCATTTAAAAACATCTCTCCCTCAGACTGCAATGTTGGTGGGATCATACTCAAGTTCCAGTCAGACAGCTGCTATTGTTTTCCTGGGCTCTTTTTGCTTGTTCTGACACTTGTGTAGCTTAGGAATCTGTAAATGCCTGAAAGGAAAACTACAAGAGAATTTTAGGCTCTCTTTTTTGTGGTTCCTTTATGATCTCAAATGTAATCTCTCTCTCATGTCCTAACTGACTTGGAAGCCCAACGCCAATTTTTAATTCCCAATTAGCCAGTGTTAGCCCAAAAATGATGAAACACTGAAAGTTTTGTTTTAGTTTTGTCAGTAGATCTGTACTATATAGAGAACTAAAAAATATATTTCAGAAAAAATGTAAAAGCACCAATTAATAGAGCTACATGCACACCATTTTTATTTCATTATTAATTATAATATCTTAGAACTGGAAACAACCTTAGCAGCCGTTAACGGAACTGGTTAAAAATATTGTACATGTACACAGAGACATAATGTTCAGCTATAGAAAGGTAAATTTCTGCCATTTACTATCAGAAGATTGAATATAGAGTATTATGTTAAGTGAAATAAGCCCAACAGAAAAAGATAAATACCATATGATTTCACTTTTATGTGACATTTAGAAAAAACAAACAGATGAACCAAATAATAACAAAAATACACTTTTAAACTATAAGATCAATCAGTGGTTACCAGAAGCAAAGGAAGAGAAGGTGAACAAATCAGAACAAAGAAACAATAATGTGGCCAATGATAGAATTGAATTTTTAATAGTGAACTTGTAGTGTATACAGGTGTGGACTCTTAATGACTCATACCTGAACATTGCATTATCCACTTATATAAGTTAGTGTTATTTCAATCAAAAAAAAAAAAAAAAGGAAATACACATGCAAAAAAAAGTATATTTAGGCAGTATAAAAATGAAGAACTAGTAGACTAATAAAAATATTGGGTTTATTCAGAAGTCAAAAAAGGGGGGTAAAAGAAAAAGATGGGACAAAAAGAATAAATCAATGATTCCAGAGTCCACATAACAAATAGAATAAATCGTAAGTCCACATGTATTCACCACTACATAGAATAAAAATTAATTTTAATTTTAGAATAAAAATTAGTTTAAATTTTTGATTAATAGGCAAAGTATTTTCACAGGGAATTTTTAAACTCTAGCTGTATTCTACTTTCAAATAGATACTTTATTGGATAAAAATATGTTGAATATAACAAGATACTATGTCAGTTCTAACAATTAGAGAGCAATAGGCACTATATTATCAGATAATATGATTTTTAAGGCAAATAACATCACCAGAAACAAATTAGAAGTGGGTCAACAAAACAGGAAGGCGTCACTGTGTTAATTATGTATGTACCTAATGGCATAGTAAATGGTAAATTATATGTGTATCTAATATACCTAATGGTAATTATATATGTTACCTAATAGCATAGCAAATGGGTAAAACATAACTTGAAAGAACTGAAAGGGAAATTTTATTTAAACTAAATGAGAAATTTTATTTGCAATCATCTATCAAACAAAAATCTTATCCAGAGAATATGAATATTTCTTACAAATAAATAGAATTTTGACATCCCAACAAAAAGTGACAAAAGACTTGAAATCATATTTTGAAATAATATATAAAAATCATTAATAATCAAGGAAATGAGTGTTAAAATCAGAAATCAGTACTGTTTTCTTTCACCAGAATTGAAAAAAATATAACAGCAAAAACTATCCATGATGTTGCAAATGATTTAGATGAACTGGAATTATATGACTCTA
This sequence comes from Uropsilus gracilis, assembly GCA_004024945.1. Lineage (NCBI taxonomy): Eukaryota > Metazoa > Chordata > Mammalia > Eulipotyphla > Talpidae > Uropsilus > Uropsilus gracilis. Next base: position 21,294 of record PVHY01003434.1, read on the forward strand.
GGAGCCTAAATTTGTGCAATAACTTTGGGAGTATATTTATTGATTTTTTACTACAACTGACATTATATTCATTCCTGGGATGTAAGTACACATCAAAAGTATGTTTAAGAATAGGGAACTTTTGAAAGTTTCATTATAGCTACTGCTGTAGCTTCCTATTATGATAGGTATTTGGATGTAAAACTTTGGATGTCTGGATGTCAAATATTTGAATGCAAAATATTTATCAATAATAAAAGTGTTAATTGAATATAAATAAAATGGAATATCATACAATGAGCATAAAATGCATAAAGCTAATGAAACTATATATGGATCTTGCAAATACATTATCAAGAAGTGCTCAACAGTTTCAAAGGGTTTTATAGGTCATGGTTATATTTCCATGAAGTACAGACATGGACAACTCTAGTTTATTTTGCTAAAAGTCAGTACAGCAGCACACAGGGAATCTAGAGTCCCAAAACTATTCTGGTCCTTGTGTAGCAGTTTCATCCCTGTGTTGACTTGGTGAAAAATCAGATTCTAAGCTGAATATTTGCATTTTCCCAGACAATAGCTAGTTAACATAAAATGTCAGCAATAGTACATTTCTTAAATTGCCAGATGAGGGTGGAGCTGGTTTATTAGAAAACATTCTACTTTTACTCATGTTTAACAAATGATTATTAATTATTGTTTTCTATGTTGAGGATAATTTTACTTTCATATGTATGCACAGTTTAACAGTTTCTCTTATAACTCCCCATTTGCACTCTGTCTCTTCTATTTCTACAAGTACATTAAACACAGTAATATCTTCTTTCTTGAGACCTTTTCCCTGGCCTCTCTAGTCCTCGGCACAAACTTTAAAATATTATACAAACATGGTCACAGCAAACAGAGCTACTTGCTTATTACTTTTAAGATAACACTTTACACACAATACTATTCCTACCATTTTGCCCCTGTATTTAGTCGATTAATACTAACATAGTTTATAATTCTGTGTCCAAATCCAGGAAAAATTTACACCTGTGGTTGGTACCAAAATGACACATGAGCAGCATACTTTGGGTAGGAAAAAAAACCCACCCAGTCATGTGAGTGTAGGGACAGAAGGGTGAACCCATTACTTGCCCTGTGAATTACCCTGTGCTGCCCCTCAGCTTCTGCAAACTTGGAGAAGTGTGAATGCTTCAACACTTGAAAATGAAAACCAGTTTTATTTGTTGATTTTTGTGAAGTCTAGGTGGTATGTGATAAATTCTATCAACATGGAGGATTAGAGTAAGATAATGAAAGAGTTATTTGCTAGTTTTCAGGCATCTAGAAAAAGGACTTAAAAACCATGAGAAAAATAGTTCCTAATAGAACTCTCTCAGAGCCACCCAGGAAGACAGGGTATTAATTTGGCAGCAGATTTGAAGAATATTTCTTACTGAGACCAAATTGACTTTATTTTCATGCATATTTCAATGTCATTTGTTATTTTTCCTTTCTTTTGCTCTCCTTTCTCCTTCCTAGTTAAAGACATGGGTTTGGCCTGGTTTCTTAACAGAAAACATACATTGAATGAGAAGACACACATATTTTTAGTTGTTTAATATCACTTAACAATGAAATGACAACATGTTTTAGGAAAACAATATTTTCTATCCTTTTGAGACCAATACTTTGTGAATCTAACATATGCTATGTATTTGAAAGGGAAATGGAAATTCACTAGGTGTTACTCCCGCTGTTTAAATAACCATGGAGACATTTCATATTCAGGAGTTGGTAGAGCTATTACAATAAGGTAGAGAAAAAAGCAACTGTTTCAAGAGAATGAATTTATGTAAAGAATGGGAATCATTTATATTTTAATCTCATGGTTCCATACACACAAAAAAAGGAATGACAATAATCTGAAAGTATGTGCTGCTTTGAGTAAAGGTGAAACCCTCTGGGCTTCTACTCACCTTGGGTTTCTGCCTCACTGCTCTGTCATATTAGTGAGTTGGGCTGCTCCTTAGTGCTTAAGTTTTGATAGACATAAAGGAGGTACTATCTCCAGATACTTCTGTGGTCTTTCATTAACACCATGTCATCCTGTGACTTATGTTTTCTTTTTGTAAAAAGCCTAAACCACATTGTCAGATCCCCCCATCAGCATAGCTATGTTTTATTTTATTTATATTATTTCAGTATTTCATTCTAAAAATATATTTCAATCATTCGTATCCTGCACCCTAGCTCTGTGCTAAATGCAGAACTAAATCCTGGGATGGCTGCGTGTATACCCCATGTGTGAGATGGCCCTGTAGTCATGTCCCTACTCTAGTGCTTCCATCTAGTAGTCCATCATGGGCATTGATGACATCACTATGAAAAGTAGTTTCGCTAGAAATACAGGAATAACCAAGAGGGAAACTCAGTTACAAATATCTCAGTAAATTTGTTAATTTGAATTTGTTAATTTGAATCTGTGAATTTGTGAGTCATAGCATTATTTATTGTGAGTTCATTATCCACTAAATAGTGCTTTTCCAATAATTTCTATGTTATATAAATTATACTGTGATTTCAACTGTTTTGATTTAAAATCCTTAAAGCTAAGTATATACTATTTTTTAATGTTCTGTTTAAAGAAAACATCTGAAACTTTAATACCTTTATTCTCTCTTTTTCTGGTCAGGAAGTTTTTTGATATTCAAGGTCTTTTGTTATTACATATGAATTTCAGTAATTTTTGTTCTACCTCTTTAAAAAATGTCATTGGGATTTTTATTGGGATTGCATTGCAGCTGTAGATTGCCTTTGGTATGATGTCTATTTTGGTGATATTAATTCTTCCAATCCATGAGCAGAGAATATCTATTTCCTTATGTCTCCTTTTATCTCTTTTAGCAGTGTTCTAAAATTTTCTTTGTAAAGTTTTTTCATGTGTTTTGTTAGGTTTATTCCTGGGTATTTAATTTTTTTTTTTTTGGTGTGATGGAAAATGGTTGGTTTTTCTGATTTCTTCTTCTATTTGACTTTTTGTGTATACGAAAGCTATTGACTTCTGTGTGTTGATTTTGTATCCAGTTACCTTTCTGAACTGGTTAATTATTTCAAGCAATTTTTCTGTGGATTTTTTCGAGTTATCTATATAGAAAATCATGTCATCAGTATATAATGAATGATAGCTTCAGTTCCTCTTTTTTCTATTTGTTTCGCTTTTATGTCTTTCTCTTGCCTTATCTTCCTAGCTAGAACTTCCAGTACAATGTTAAAGAGAAGTGAGGAGAGTGGGAATCCTTGCCTGGTTCCAGATCTTAACTGGAATGATTTTAGTTTTTTCCCATTTAGGATGACGTTTGCCATAGGTTTGTGATAGATGGCTTTTATTATGTTGAGGTAAATTCCTTTAATCCCTAGTTTTTCAAGGGCCTTTACGTGAATTTTTCAAGGGCTTTTTACTGGACTTTGTCGAATGCTTTCTCTGCATCTATTGATATGATCATGTGGTTTTTGTTTTTCTCTTTGTTGATTGGTGTATTATGTTAATTGATTTCTGGATGTTAAACCTTCCTTGTACCACTGGGATAAATCCCACTTGGTCATGGTAAATAGAATAATGCTGTTTATGCATTGTTGGATTTGATTTGCCAGGATTTTGTTTAAAATTTTTGCATCCGTGTTCATTAGGGAAATTGGTCTATCATTTTCTTTCTTGTGCTGTCTTTATTTGGTTTTGGTATGCGTGTGGTGTTTGCTTCATAGAATGTGTTTGGCAGTTTTTCTTCTTTTTCAGTTTTTGGAAAAGCTTTTGTAGTGCAGGCATTATTTCATCTTTGAATGTCTGGTAGAATTCATTTGTAAAGCCATCAGTTCCTGGGCTCTTGTTTTCATGCAGAGTTTTGATGGCTGCTACAGTTTCACTGCTTGTGATTGGTTTATTTAAGTTCTCTATATCTTCCTTGACAATTTTGGAGAGCTCTATCTTTGTAAGAATCTGTCTATCTCATCCAGGTTGTATTTATTTGCATATAGGTGTTCATAGTAATCTCTTATTACCCTTTAGATTTCGTTTGTATCTGTTGTGATTTTTCCTCTTTCATTTGTGATTCTGTTTATTGGAATTTTCTCTCTTTGTGAGTTTTGCAAGGGGCTTATCAATTTTATTTTTTTCAAAGAACCAGCTTTTGGTTTGTTGATCTTCTGGATGGTCTTTTTGGCTTCTAGGTTATTTCTTTTATTTTTGTTATTTTGTGCCTTCTGCTGGGTTTTTGGATTTTGTTGCTCTTTTTCTAATTTTTCAAGTTGGTAGAGTGGTTTTTTTTTATTATTATTATTTTCTTGGTTTCTGTATGGGCCTGTATTGCTATGAACCTTCCTCTCTTAGACATGCTTTTGTTGCATCCCAGACATTTTGGAATGTTGTGTCTTCTTTGTCGTTTGTTTCGAAGTTTTAATTTCTTCTTTAATTTCTTCAACTACCCATTCTTCATTTAGTAGCATATTGTTCAACCTCCAAGTGTTTGATGTTCTTGCTTTCTTTTTATTGTTGATTTCTAGTTTGATACCCTTATGGTCTGAACAAAAAGTTGGTATTATTTTAGTCTTTGTATTTATTCATGTTTGCCTTGTGGCTTAGTATGTGGTCAATTTTAGAGAATGATGCATGTGCATTTGAGAAAGTGTATTCTTTTTCCTTCTGGGTGTAGCATCCTGTAGATATTTATTAGGTCCATTTTGTCTAGGTCTTCTTTTAAGGCTTTTGTGTTCTTGTGTAGCTTTTGTTTCTGTTTTTGTTTTTTGATCTGTCCTTTATTAAGAGTGGGGTGTTGAAGTCTCCTACTACATATGTGTTTTCATCAAAATTTATTTTCAGTTCTCTTTTTTTTATGAGAGTGTTTATTTATTTTTTAAATTTATTTATTTATATATAAATTTCATAACATTGTAATCCCAGGGGTTTACCCCCCTCGCTCCACTCCCCCCCCCCCCCGTTCCCTCCTGCTCAAAGTTGTGCACTTCAGTTTGGTCCTTAGCTTGTTTTGACTTTTCCTCAAGTCTTTTGTTTATTTTTTCACTATATCCCATATATTAGTGAAACCATTTGGTTTCTGTCTTTTTCTTTATGACTTGTTTCTGCTAATATGATTTCTCCTAGATACATCCATGTTATTATAAATTCGTCAAATTTGTCATTTTAATTGATGAGTAATAATCCATTGTGTATATATACCACATCTTTTTTATCCAGTCATCTGTTTGGGTGCATTTAGATTGCTTCCATGACCTTGCAATTATAAATTGTGCTGCAGTAAACATCCAAGCGCAGGTGTCCCTTTGTACCCACATTGAGGTCTCTTTTTGGTAAATTCCCAAGAGAGCAATTGCTGGGTCAAATGGTAGTTCCATTTTCATTAACTTGAGGGTCCTCCACACAGCCTTCCAGAGTGGGTGGAATAGTTTACATTCCCACCAGCAGTGTAGTAGTGTTCCTTTCTCTCCACTTCCTCGCCAGCAATTCTTGTTGTCCGTTCTTTGGATGTGGGCCATTCTTACTGGTGTAAAGTGGTATCTCACTGTGGTTTTGATTTGCATTTCCCTTATTACTAACGATGTTGAGCAATTTTTCATGTGCCTGTTGGCCATTTGTATTTCCTCTTTGGAGAAGTGTCTTTTTAGTTCTTCTCCCCATTTTTTGATTGGGCTTTTGGATTTGCTTTTGTTTAGTTGTGTGAGTTCCTTGTGGATCTTCGTTATTAATCCCTTGTCACTCATGTGGAGAGCAAGAAATTTTCCCATTCGGTTGGGCATCTTTTAGTTTTTTCTGTTGTCTCTTTTGCCGTACAGAAGCTTTTTAGTTTGATGTCCCATCTGTTTATGCTTTCCTTCATTTTTTTTTTTGCCTTTGATAGATGTTTTTAGAAAGGGATTTCTGAACTGTAATTCATGGAGAGTTTTGCCCAAGTTTTCCTCTATGTATTTTATGGTTTCAGGTCTGACCTCTAAGTCTCTTACCCATTTTGAGTTGATTTTTGTACATGGAGTAAGGGAGTTTTCTTGGTTCATTTTTTTGCATGTCTTAGTCCAATTTTCCCAGCACCATTTGTTGAAGAGGCTATCCTTGTCCCAAGGTAAATTTTTCACTCCTTTGTCGAAGATTAGTTGACTATATATGTGTGGTTTTATTTCAGGGCACTCAATTCTGTTCCATTGGTCTGACTGTCTGTTTTTGTACCAATACCATTATGTTTTAATTATTATGGCTTTGTAGTATAGTTTGAACTTTGGAATTGTAATACCTCCATTCTCTTTTTTTCTGGTCAGGAGGCTTTTTGATATACAAGGTTTTTTTGTTATTCCATATGAATTTCAGTAATTTTTGTTCTATCTTTAAAAAATGTCATTGGAATTGTTATTGTGATTGCATTGAATCTGTAGATTGCCTTTGGTAGGATGGTCATTTTGATAATATTACTCTTCCAGTCCATGAACAGGGAATGTCTTTCCATTTCCGTATGTCTTCTTGTATCTCTTTTAGGAGCGTTCTAAAATTTTCTTTGTTTAATTCTTTCACGTTTTTTGTTAGGTTTATTCCCAAGTATTTAATTTTTTTTTGGTGCGATTGTAAATGGGATGGTTTTTCTGATTTCTTCTTCTTCTATTTGACTTTTAGCATATAGGAAAGCCACTAACTTCTCTGTGATCAGTTCTCTTAATAGCTGTCTTATGAATCTTGGTGTACCCTCATTTGGTGAGTATATGTTGATAATTTTTATGTATTTTTGGTTGGTTGACCCTTTATCCTTTGTTACTTTTTTTATTTTGAAATCTGCTTTCTCTGCTATGATATTGGCTACTCCTACCTTTTTTGGGGGGGCATTTGCTTATAGAATTATTTTCCCTCCTTTTGCCTTCAATCTATGCTTGTATTTTGGGATCAGTTGTGTTTCTTGGAGGCAGCAGAATGTTGGGTTCTGTCTTTCAATCCAGTCTGCAACTCTGTCTTTTGATTGGTGAATTTAGCCCATTGACATTTAGAGTAATTATTGATATTTGAGGTTCTAACAGTGGGTTCCTGGAGGTCATTTGGGGTTCTGTTTTAGTTTCTTCTTTCTTTTCTTTTTATTATTCATTCTTTTTATTCTTCTGCAGGTTTCTATCTTAGGGCTTCTTGCAGGAGTTCTTGGAGTGAGGGTTTGGTGGTAGCAAATTTCTGGAGGCTTTGTTTGTCTGAGAAGATTCTAATTTTTCCTCCACAAAGGAAGGACAATTTTTCTGGGTAGAGTGTTCTTGGTTGGAACTTTTTGTCTTGGAGTGTTTTGAAGATGTGGCCCCAATTTCTCCTTGCTTGTAGCATCTCTTCTGAGGTCAGTCTGATCGGTTTTCCTTTGTAGGTTATCTGTTTCCTCTCTCTTATTATTCTCATAATTTTTTTCTTTATCTTTGGTTCTTGAAAGTTTTACTATGCTGTGTCTTGCTGTGTTTCTTGTTTCATTAAAGTAGTTTGGTGTCTTTTTTGCTTCCTGTATGTCTGTTTTCATTTCTTTCTTTGGGTTTGGGAAATTTTCCTCCATTATTTCATTGAAAAGCCTTTCAGATCCTATGTCATTCTCTTCACCTTCTGGGATTCCAAATGCTCTTAGATTTGTTTTCTTTAGGGTATCTGACAGATCTCTGATTATTTCTTCTGTCTTCTTACTTTGTTTTTCTCTTTCTCTTTCTTCATTCTCTCTACTTCTGTATCCTCTCATGGGCTGCTTTGTTCTTCTGTTTCTTCTAATCTGCTTTCCTGTCTCTCCTCTGCATTTTTGAGCTCTTCTATTGCTCCTTTTATACACTGTATCTCCTACAGCTTCTTATTTAGGGTTTCAATTTCATTCTTCTGTTTGTCAATGATATTACAATGATTTTGCCGCATTCATTTCTCTATTTTTCTGCTACTTCTTTTAGTTCATTGAAATCTTCTAACCTCTTGCTTTCCCTTTTTTCCCCCTCTCTTTCTTGGCCTCTTAGAGTGCCTTTATCACGTTGATTCTGAATTCTTTATCTTACATATAAGCATTTCTTCCATGTTATCCATGTTGGTTTCTGCAGATTGTTTATCCTTCGTTGGTGAGTTATTTTTCTTAGAGCTTGCTTGAGTATTTGTATTCTTCCTCCTTCCTATGTTTTCCTTTCAGACTTGCTCTACATATTGAGTGACTACTGCTCTGGTATTAGATGGCATGTTGAAGCCTATCTAGTTGTGGTTAACTCTGCCTTTGTGCTTTTGCTGCTGTGGTGATTGCATCTTGTTTCAGTAGGCTATTTTGGGGGACAAGTTCCATTTCAGAGAGTGAATGTGATGACTAGATGTGGTTTCTATTATATTGTCTGTCTCCTTTTTTCATTGTTTCTCCTCTTTCAGATTGATGATTCTTAAATATTTTTTAGTGCCTCTGAGTGTCTGTGTCTTGTCATGTAACCCTTTTTGACTCAGGTGTCTTGATGCTCTTGGGTATTTTTCAAGTCTGCTTCTGGGCTTTTGGGGTGCGAGCTGGTCACCTCCAATTTGACTTTCCCTGGGCCAGTAAAACTCAATCCTTGCCTAGCCTGATTGACAGAGGCCCATTCAGTTGCAAAGCTGGTGGCCCCACCCTATCTCCCAGGTGTGCTACCTTGGCAACTAGAAGTAGTCAGGTGCTGGTTGGAGCACTCGCCTGAGCCCCCTCACACTCCCCCCCCCAGCTGCTGGAGTGGGAGCTCCTCTCTGCTGAATTGGATTTGGATTTCCCTGGGCTGGTAAAACTCAGTCGGCACCTTGTCCTGAGCCCCACTGAGCTTTTGGGGTGCAAGCTGGTCACTTCCAAGTTGATTTTCCCTGGGCCAGTTATAAAACACTTTTCTTATAGTAAACTATGTTCCAGTTATCTCCATATTTCAAGGATTTTCATCATAAATGAATGTTAGATCTTATAAATTACTTTCTCAACATCTATTGATAAGATTTTTTTTGTTGTTGAAGGTGAATTATAATGACTGATTTTTTAATACTAGACAAACCCTGTTTTTCAGGTATGAATCCCACTTCCTCATAATGTCTAATCTTTTTAAATTCTGTTTCCTAGGATTTCAAGGATGTTTATTTCTATGTTCCTTAGAGACATTGGTCTGTAATTTTTTGGGTGTATTGTCTTGTTTGGTTTTGGTATTAATTTTTGACCTCATAAAAATATTTGGAAATATTCCTTGTTTTCATTTTTTTTTTAAGTTTGAGCAAGATAAGCATTAATTTGTCATTGAAGGTTACATAGAATTCACTTGTGAAGCCATCTAGTCATCTAACCATCTAGCCTTATATTTTGGGAGGATTTTCATTATTCTTTGCTGTGATTGGTTTGTTCAGGGTTTGTATTTCTTCACTACTCATGAAAAAAGTGCATGTGGCACTGGGGTCTTGGATGGTTGTATAAATCTGAGAAATTGTTCATCTCTTCTAGGTTACTGAATTTGTTAGTATATAGAGAGTTCATAGTAGTCTCTGATTATTCTCTGAATTTCTGCAGAATCTATTCTCATTTCACCTCCTCCTCTTTTGATGTTATCTATTTGAGATTTCTCCCTTATTTTCTTGGTGAGCCTCACTAGAGTTTTATCTGTTCTTCATTTTTTCAAAGAGCAAGATTTTGGTTTTGTTCATCTTTTGTACTTTTTAATTTCTATTTCATTTACTTTTGTTTTGACTTTTATTATTTTTGGTCTTTTGAACTTGTTCTTTTTTGTTCATACTGACGTTTGGATTTGTTTATTCTTTTGATAATCTATCAGATTGAGAGAATACATTTGAACACTTTCTTATTTCTTGACATAGACCTGTATTGATATAAATTTTTCTCTTAGTACCACTTTTATTACAAGTCCTAAATTTTATACTAATTCTTTTTTGTCTCAAGTGTATTTTAATTTTCTTTGACTTCTTAATTAACCCGGTGATCTTCCAGTAGTGTGTAGTTCAGTCTCCATATATTAAAATATTTCTCTGCTTTCTTTTGATTGTTGATTTTTAGTTTGATATCTGCATGGCCTGAGAAGATACAGGGTATGGTGTTCCTTCATTTGGTGCATATATGTTGATGAGTATGGTGTTTTTTTGATGTATCATTCCCTTGATCACTGTATTGTAACCCTACATAATATCTCTTATCACCTGTTTTTAACCATTATTTATTTTGTCTTAGAATATAATGACTGCCCTGCCTTCTTTAAAGTGCCATTTACTTGTAGGATTGCTCTCCAAACCTTAATTTTAAGCTTTGGAATTTAGGTGTCTCTTATGGAAATACCAGAACCTTGATTCCTGTCTCTTAATCCAACTAGATACTCTGTGTCTTTAATTGGTGAGTTCAGTCCATTTACATTTTAAGTGACTATTTATGTGTGGTAGTCTCTTGCAGCTGTATTATTCTTATTTTTTTATGGATCAATCTATTTCCTTTTCAGTCCTTTATGTATTTCTTCATTTTGGCTTTAGCGTGTAAGCTACTTTCAGTATTTCTTAGAGGGATGGTTTAGTGTTTGCAAAGTTATTGAGTATCTCTGTATCTGAAAAGATCTTTTTCTCCCTTCTCTCATATCTGAAAGAGTGTTTTGCAGGACAGTGTATTCTCAACTGAAAATTTTTCCCTTTAAATATTTGAACCATGTAATCATTTTCTCCATGCTCATAGTTTTTTTGTTTGTTTGGTTTCTTGTTTTTTGTTTTTGTTTTTTAAGAGAAATCTAATGATAACCTTATTGGAATACCTTTATAATTTTTCTGCTTCACTCCCCAATCCCATGCCAGCTTCAATATTCTTTCTTTGAACATTTGAGAATTTCTTGTCTTCTTGTCAGTTTTATCCAGGAATGCCAGGGATTTTCTGGCTTTCTGAATTTGTACATTTATTCCATTCTCTAGGTTTGAGAACTTTTCCTGTATTATTTATTAAATATTTTCTGTTCCTTGTTTTCTTTCTTCCCTCTGGCTTTCCCATTTTCTTGTGTTTCCATTTCTCTTGGAATCAGAAAGATCTTGGTGTAGGTCCTCTAACTTTGGCTTTGTTTCTTCTTTTCATTCAAACTCTTAATACTTCTGCATCTTCAATTATATTAACTCTTCTTCTACTTGGTCTGTTCTACCCTAAAACATTTTCTGGAATTTTTCATCTCCTATTTCTCTTTTAAAATTCAAAAATTTCATTTTTCTTCTATTTGAAACTTGATTTTCTGTCGCCAGTTCATTGATTGAATTTATTCCTAAAGAATGATTTGGATTCTGAGATTTCTTCCCATTTCATTGAATTTCTTTATCCTTGAAATTCTAAACTCTATATTTCATCGGGAGAATATAGTTTCCATGTCTATGAATTGGAATTCTGGAGATTTGTTCTTTCTGTGTGTTTAACTATTACACTGAGGACACATGTTGCCATTTTATGCCCATTATTAGCTTTGGAATCCTGCTTTCATATGTCAGGATTCCTCTCTGGGTATAACTATTCCCCCCTCCTTGGTCAGGGGTCTCACCTTGCAAGGTGAGAAGATGGTGGGATATCATAGAATGGTATGAGGACTCTGCAGGTCTGAGAGGGTATAGGGTCTTTTGCATGATTGTAAGGCTTCTACTGGTTAAACACTGAGAATAAACCTAACAAAGGAGGTGAAATAGAATAACCCTAACAAAGGAGGTGAAATACCTGTACAAGGAAAACTACAAACCATTGTTAAAGGAAATAACAAGAAAACATGAAAGAATGGAAATATACTTCCTGAACAGAAGAATTAATATCATCAAAAGGACCATCCTACAAAAGCCAAATTACAGATTAAATACAATTCCAATAAAAATCTCAATGACACTCTTCAAAGAAATGAAACAAATATAGTTGAAATTTATATGGAATCACATAAAACCTTGAAAGTTAAAGTTCTCCTGATTAAAAGGAAGAAGAATGAAGATATTAGCCTCTTGAATTTCAAGCAATACTATAAAGCCATTATAATAAAATCAGCATGGTATTAGAACAAAAACAGACACACAAACAAACAACCAACTGAGAACATGGGCAGAACAACTAAAAAGACACATCTCGGAAGAAGAAATGCAACAGGCCACCAGGCATATGAAGGATGTTCAACATCAATAGTTATCAAGCAAATGCGAATCAAAACCATAGTAAGTTACTGCCTTACTCCAGTAAGAATGACCCATGTTTAAAAAACAAAACAAAAGCTGGGCATGGTGGTGTGTGCCTGTATCCCCAGTTACTTGGGAGGCAGAGTCTAGGAATCACTTGAATCTGCAGGTTCATGACTACCCCAGGCAACATAGCAAGACCTAGTCTCAAAAAAAAAAAAAAAGCTGGGTGTGGTGGCACACGCCTGTAATTCTAGCTACCTGGAAGGCTGAGGGTAAACATCATTTGAGTCTGTGGGTTGGAGACTACCCCAGGCAACATAGCAAGACCTAGTCTCAAAAAAAAAAAAAAAAAAGCTGGGTGTGGTGGCACACGCCTGTAATTCTAGCTACCTGGAAGGCTGAGGGTAAACATCATTTGAGTCTGTGGGTTGGAGACTACCCCAGGCAACATAGCAAGACCTAGTCTCTAAAAAAAAAAAACATAAATAATTAAAAGCAACAATTACTCAAGAGGGTGTGGTGATATTACTCTCTTACATTGCTTATAGGAGTGCAAACTAGTCTAACCACTATGGAAATCTCTGTGGCGGTTCCTCAGAGCAGTAAATATGGATTGACCATATCATCCAGCAATTCCATTCCTAGTGCATAGAATATAAAAACACTAATTTGGAGAAATATGTGCACTTGTGTATTCACTGCAGCACTATTCACAATGCCTAAGGTATAGAAACAACCTATGTATCCAAAGTAGATTAGGAAGATGTTTATATACACAATGGAAAAAAGGTAGCTATTGAGTTTTGTGTGAACATGGATCAAAATGCAGATGTCTATACCTACAAAATTATTCAAAAAGAAAAATACAAGTACCAAATGATTTATATATTGAACATAGAAAAACAAAACACAGGTCCAGATAAACCCACACAAAACATAGGACCAGATAATAGCAAACCAAAGAAATCTTATTATAGAATTGAGATTACCAAAGTGGGAGGTAATGAAGGGAAAACATTCATAAATGGAATGGTATGTTACCATACTGCTAAGTCATATATTATAAACTGAGTTACCGAAATACATAAATGAACTTCACAAATCTTTCAGTTGCTAAGTGGTGTAAGCATTAACAAAAGCTCTCCCTGGTCAGGATCTTGTGACTCTGTAAGACTTTGATCTCACAGAACTGAAGAAACCCACCCAGGTCCTGATCCAGGCAAGTTGTATGGGAGACAGCTCAGGGCAGAATTTGTGGGAGTGATGGAGACATAGACATCTTTTTAGCCTACTAAGTAGATTTAAAGAATTATTATTTACCAAAGCTGGTAGAGGAGAGTGACTTTCAGAAGAACTAGACCTGAAGTATCAGCAGGCAACATAGGCAGTGACTCTGGAAATAGGGAATTAGTGCTCAGGAGAGATAAAATTTGAGCTATAAATTAGAAGTCACACCCAAATGTAGGTTTTTTGAATTTTTTGTGAGCTATAAGTGAGAAAAGAAAGGCAGAAATTGTGGGAAGAACCTGACCATGATGAGTAGAGAATAAAGATGAGTTTCAGGGGAAAGAGGGTCAGGCAGACCAAGGTTTCCAGAGAGCTGTGTTTAGGAGCCCAAGTACTTTTGCCATTGAATTCCTTGAAAAACACCAACCACAAAATCATGAATTTTTCTGTTTTAGGATTATTCTGACTACAATTTTTTGAACTCGTTTTTATTTTGAATCTTTGTTGAATTAATTTATTATTTTATTTATTTACCTATTAATTTTTTAGAGACTAGGTCTCACTGTGCTGCCCAAGGAGTCTTGTGGACTCAAGTGATTCCTAGCCTCAGCCTCCCAGGTAGCTTGGGTTACAGGTGTGTGCCATCACACCGGCTTATTATTTTAATGTTATAGATGAATTTTTTCATCTTTTATGACTTCATATGTTGCAATTAAGTATGTATTTTTATACACATATTGTCAAAAATTTTAGGAGCAAAGAGAGGAAGAATTTGAAGTTCATGGGTGTGGGCCTTTACTAGCCACAATAACTGCAGATACTTCCATTTTAGAGGGAGGCTTGGTAGTAGAACAAGTGTTCATATTTGAATTAAGTGTATGTCATTAACATAAAAACTATTTGTGTCATTTCACCTTGGAAATATTTCTGTTACTCATTTATTCATGTCTTTGAACTTATTTAGAATAAAAAGCACATGTAGAATCTTTCTGTATATTTTATAGTTGGTTGAAAATTGAAGGGAGCCTCAGTTTTTGTGGAGGACTACCACAGATATACCATTGGTACAGTCAAAGATGGTGCTCCCTAAAGTGTTTCCAAATCAGGAGTATCAGTGTCACTGGGAAAGTTGCTATCAAAGCAAATTCCGTGGCCCCATTTGCAGGTGAGTCCAGGAACCAGAGTTTAAAGAATACTGCAAATGACTGTTTTTAGGCTGACATTTGAAAACTCACTCTCAGAGGTTGAAAGTTACCCTGAATATGTTATTTCAAGCACTTTGTTTAAACTCACTCTCCCAGAGGTGCCATGAGTAGACTTGTTTGTTGAAATTAATTATAGATTTTGCCTACACATAAGGTCCCCAATGGGAATAGCCTATTAGTTTTGTTACTCAGGATCATTTTAAATAGCATCATTTTCAATTCAGAAATTCTCTTGTCCTTCCTAAAAGAGAGTGCTTAAAACATGTAACATGAAGCACCTAATTAAATATATAGTATATCAATGCACACACATAACACAAAACATCTTTCTGCATTTCAGGTCCAAACTGCTTTGCAGAAACGGCTGTCATCCCTGCAGGCAGAGAAGTGAAAACGGACGAGTGCACCATTTGTCACTGCACCTATGAGGAAGGCACATGGAGGATCGAGCGCCAGGCCATGTGCACCAGACATGAGTGCAGGCAAATGTAGGGATGGGTCGGAAGCAGACTTGGATGCTTTTTTAGGATATTTTACTGACATGAACATTCTAAGTGACTTTGGGAAATATCAATCAAAAGGAGAAGACTTTTGATGATGAATAATGAAAAACTGTTGATACTTGTGCTTTTCTTGGTAACAATTACTGCAAGAGAAGGAAATGGATACATTTCAAAACATCAACAAGAACTTTGGGCATAAAATCCCTCTAAATAAATGTGCTATTTTCACAGTAAGTACGCAAAAGTATACTATTATATATGAAATGTATTTCTATAATCCTCTACTAGAGAACGGATATAAATGTTTTCTATAGATACAGATTAAAAATGCTGTGTTGTCAACCATCCTCAGTGTGTATCTGTAGATCTTTTTCAGTTTTGATACCATCACCGTAGGACTGTGGTTGCTGATTCTCATTCACATCTTGAAACAGCTATTAGTGGAATAGACAGCTATCTAGTGGAAACCTATCTAAATTCTGTTCCAATAAGAGGTATAACCTTAGAAGTCCCCATCTCATTCACATAAATGTATCTTCATATAATACCTTACTGTTTTTATGTCTCCATCTTGGTCATTTGAGAAATGAGTGTATATCTTTAACTAAAATGCACCTTTTCTCTTCATTCAAGGATCCCATGTTGTGAAATATAGATAAACATATTTACTGTCACCTGCATTACTTTCTCTTCTAAACACGACTTTAAATCATTCCCTAAACTGAAGAAAAGAATAGGTTAGACAATTTGCATTATTGTTCCATCACTCTAAATCATGCAGCAAATTAAGATAAGCCCTCAATTATCTGGAGAAATGTTAAGGAAAATAGGGATCCAAATCTGAAAACTAAATGTGTTCCAGATACCCCAACTCTTACTCATGGGGTTCATATTTCTCATTGGAATAGTCTTCTATCCCTTGATGGACATAGTAAATCCCAAGTGATAACCCTGCCTCAGTCACCCTTCAAGATTGGAGAAAGCAGTTCTTTCCAATTACATTCAAACAATAATGTTAAAGGCCATGTGCACACTATTCCTCTTTATGTATAATTGCATACTGACTCCATTTCTCTTCATTTGCACAGGAAAGAAGTAACTGCAAGTCCTGCTGACTGACCAAAGCATAGTAAAGAATATTTCTACCTTTACCTATCACATCAACACTTGGCATATTGGTGAAAAAAATAGAGTCTTAATAGTAATAAAATTTAAAAAATAAGTAAAATAAACCATACAATCACTATTTGCAACCTTTGAAATTTCTTTCCTGGTTTATTCTTTTCTAAAAGTTTAAATTAGCATCTTTTCAAGTACAATTTATTGTGACAACAAGAAAGGGGAGTAAATGAAACCAGGCAAAGCCAGGGACACAGGGGACAGGATTATTACCCAGTTGCTGAGTTCCAACTCTCATGCTTATAACTGTGGTGTGACCCCAAAGTAGACACATTGAGAAAAAACAAAATCAGGATTTATTTACATAGAGAGTGAGACAAAATACGATGGAGGGAGTGGAAGGGAGGAAAAGAGAGATCAATTTCAGGCTCCCCAGATGTGATCTGTCCTAACCCAGATCGACTGCTGAGCAGACCAGAGTTCAAACCAAAACTGTACTTGCCTACCTGGTGGCTTCTTTGTAGACGCTGCTCCTCACCAGCAGGTCAGCTGTCAAAAGCCCTAGCAGTTTACCCCAAAGCTGAGAAGTTCTAACTGACTATGGGCCTCAGCAGTTTGCTAAAGGCCTCATCTAGACCCCTCTTTCACACAGGCCCCATTCAGAAAAGCTCCATCTTCTACCAGAGTTACTGTGATTGCTATGCATGGGCTCAGTGCTACCCACTTCTCACTGTTCCTCTTACAGAATGATACATGACTTCTTGTCTGCATGGTCCTTTGGTCTCTGGCATAGGAAATAGCAGTTACAATGCATTTTAATAGGAGCTAAACTAGAAGTCGTTAGAAAGAGTTTGGACTTAACTGCAAAAATGCATAACGTCAAAAACTTCATTCAGTATATAAGGAAACATTCAATCATTTGAGATTGAAAAAGAGCCATGAAAAATTGAGACATTTGTTAGCATTGAAAGTTGAACCTTTGTAGCCTTAATAAATGTAAAGCCACCACTAATTAAATCCTTAATAAATGTATATGTTTATATTAATTTTTAATCTTCTTGCACATAGATTTTCTTGAAAATACTCAGGGAAGGTTTTGACTAGTTAGTTGCTCTCAGGTATGATTAGCTTCCCAAACTTAATTTTTGGTATTATAGATTGTTAGACCCTGGTTATTTCTTCATTATCCAATGGTGGATTTGAGACAAGGTAATAGGAAGTTATGATTTTGCCAAAGAATGTTTCTAGCCTGCATGAAAAAATGTGTCATGAATGGTCTTCAACAGTGAGCAAGGAGCCTCTTCTCTCTCACAAAGCATGCTACAGTCAGAAAAATGTAAGATCTCCTTGTGATGATAGGATCCTGATGAGGATGAGTGTGAGCTCTGAGCTAATTGCAGTAACACCTTAAAAACAGTAAGAATTTCAGGTTTTCTGGTTTTTTGTTTATTTTTTCTTGGTTGTTTTTTTTTTTTGCATAGAAAATGAGTGAACACACTATCACTTGGTGAAGTTGACACACTTTCACATTCTCAGCATGAGTGATTCACCTTTATCCCAGTGCCCTCCTGAGAGCTGAAACTCAGTAGATTATCTTACACTAGAAGTAGTTCCTCTCTCCTCTGGTTTCAAGTCCTCATTCCTCTTTTCACAGAACAATACATGAACCAAACAGTATAGAACTATGCTTAATTACCCTATATTTTCTTAATACAGAATGATATGATTTGCAGTTTTATTCAAGAGAAGCTTAAGTTCTTTATTTGCTGTCATTAGTTTAGACTTCCACATCTAATAAATTTAGACCTGATTGAAGTTATAGTTTCCTCTTCTCTTTTCTCATAGATCACTCTGTTAAAGTCACTAACAATGAAACTACCCTGTAAGTATCTCAGTGACTGTATTATAGAAATAGGAAGTATAGATTACTATTAGCTGATTTCAAGTTATTAGGTTTGGACATAACTGAAAAAAGAATTTTTAAATTTAAGTACAGATATTTTGGAGAGTCATAATACTTAAAATTCAAACATGCCTGCTCTATAGGTACTTAAGTATTGTTAAATGATTGATTAAACATGTTTAAAAGGAAATCATGTGTAGACATTTATTATATTAATATATTTTTCATTCAGTATATATTTATATATGAAACTACTTAAATAAGCAATGAAATAAGTCTAGAAATTATTTAATCTGACATTTTATCTTTTGCAGGTAGATCCATTATTTCAGCCATACTATCTTTCCTTGTTGTCCAGATACATCATAATTTATATTTTACAGATGTTTTGGGCAATTTACAAACATTTATTTCATTCTACCATGCACCATCCCAGGCATGTGCTAGGGCTTGCTGTGGTGGTATGGTGAGCACAGATGGAGAGGTCAGGGTGGCCTTGACATCAGAGTTTATGTAGCTGAAATTAATTTACATTTGATTATTTTCTTCTCCTCTCCACTCCCCCACCCCAAACATAAGTATTATATGTACAAATGTTTTAAAAGGCTAAAAGTTTCAGAGAATTCAGATGTTTTCTATTTTGTATTTTTGTGTTTTGCTTTTGAGTAAAGACATGTTCTTCAATGTATCCATTATTTGAAAAATGCAAAAAACTATTTCAAATAAGCATTATTTGAAAACTACAGATAATATTTTCATATAGGTTAATTAAGCATAAAGAAAATATATAAACAAATCAATTTATAGGATAGAAAAATTCACATTTATTTTAATAAGCAAAAGCTCAAGTAAATTTTGATGAATTTTTAGAGATTTTTCCTCTGAAATATGGAGATGTGATTTATGTGCTATCCATTATCATGATGGGACAGTAGCAAGACAAAAAACTCAAAGGCTCTTATTTGGCCAATATCATATGCAGTGTAATGATCTTAAGGGTCAACCCACCTGCTCTTTTGTTCTCAACTAGTAAAGTCTGTGGGTGGCTAATGCAGTTACTTTTCTTGCATAATCAGATTCAAAGAGAACAATTCATTTATTCCAAAATCAATATATTTTGTAGTTCATGTTTTTTACATTATGGTTGCCCCTTCTGAAGTTCAGATTTCATTGATTCATAGAAGAGCTATTTTATCCTCCTCAGGGCAAGCCAACCTTCTCAAGCTATATTAGTTCTCTAAACACAGATTTGGTTTTCAACTGGTTTTTCCCAATAACACAAAGGTAATGTTCTCAGAAACAGCCAGTGTTCTCAGCATGACAGATTGCTACCTTCACAGAAGCTGAGAACACACCATGATCCAGTCTCCTACTGGCAATTTGAATCTTAGCCTTTGATTACCTCAGATAATATTCTCAACATTTCCTCTACTTCCCAATTCCCTACTTTTTAGAAGATTGCATATTAGACATTCTTCATATTAAATTCAAATTCCATTACTTTTGAGAAGACTCCTTTAATCCTAATTGGATTGTCTTTCTATGCCCATGCCTCACTATTCATTTCATATTTTAGTGTAACAATTAGGAATCATATGATATAGTAATTCTATGTGTTAATTATTTGCTCTAAAGTTTCTATAATTTAGGGTATGGAACATTTAGCTTCCAAAATATTATCTAATAATTTTATGTTAAAGACTTGCTGCTTAGTTATATTCAAATTATACATTCAGGGTTATTTTCAGTCTTTATCTAAGGTCAATATGTATTTTAAAGAGTAATTCAGAGGTTCCTTCCCATTACTATATATTTGATCTATTGCCACTTGGTTTCTCAGTGGACTTACAAACCTCAAATGTCCAAAGTACATCTAACAACCTACAACATTCCAAATAACCACTACTGCAAAGAGTGATGAACAGCCATTCGTTTGTTATTGGATATTTTTTTAGTTATTCAGGTAATAATTGACTTTTTCTGTAAAATAATTTCTTACTAAGGAGATACTGGTAATTACTGATAATAAAGTAAGTCAAATTTACAAATTAGGTATTTGCCTACTTGCTAATTGCCAACTAATCTTTATTAGTAACATAATTAAGCATTTCAGTGGTGTTTCAATGAATAAATTTAATGAAGTAATAAATCAAGAAACTAAATCATCTCTGCAAAAAGCCAAGTTTCTATAATGTTTAAAAAGTATTGAAAAGTATTCATTGTCTTAATTTCACCAATATCTAAATAAACCAATTAAATTTTAGTAAATATCAACATTTCTCTATTTAATATGCCATACTGTTTTAAAGATTAATCCTCTATATGTAAGAATTGATAGAATTCAAAATTTAGGCAGAATAGTTTTCAAATATACTTTACTGAAATATCTATATTATCATTCCTTTATTTCATTGATATTATCAATGAATCTGATTCTATTTTTATTTCTATTTGATTTAAGAGATTATTCCTTTCCTAAGCCTGCATTTCTTACAATTAAAATGAAAAGAGTGAAATATCCAATAAGTAATATCTTTCTGTGAAACAATTAAAGTTCTAATTACAAATTTATAATTCTATATATAATATAGTTGTTTACTTTATAGTAGAAAATCCTCATATCTGCAGCATGTATTCCCTAGAAGAGCAGCTTTTAACCTTATTCAATCATTTATTTCATTCCATGGACATATTTTGAGTATATTCTTTGTGTCAGGTATGGGTTCATTTAGGATAACTAAGAAATAAAAATATGATCCTGTGACCCATGGAACTTTTAGTCCAGTACCTGTGCAGAAGTCCATAAATTAAAAAAAAAAAGTTGCATCAGATGCCATTAACGTCATTAATTTATATTCATATCACCTTTTAAAATTTAAGACTTTTCCACTTTATATATACATTAACTTGTGATTGAAAGTTTAATGCTTAAAAATCAAATTTGTGATTTCAGTGTGTATCTTAATTTCTCAAAACAAAAACAAAAGCCACCCAATGGAAAGTCAAAACAATCCCCCTGATGGTGGAGATAACTGAAAGAGGGAGTAGTTCTCTCTAGTAACAAATTAGTAGATCAGTTCCAGATCAACCAACCTGCTCCTGCTTCCCTTGCTATTTTCTATGCCCCCCCCCAAAAAATCTGTAATTAAAAGTAAACAACATTGCAGTAAAGAGACTTGATATAAAATTATTTGCTCTCTGTCCTGTAGGTTGTAGATTAATTGTGGTGAACTTATAGTCTACAAATATAGATCTTAACAAATATTTATGCTGAGGTGAGAATCAAAGTATCCTCTGTATGAGATGAAAAGATATAGTGCTTTAAAAAGAAACATAAAGGAATTTTTCACTAGTACATATTTATATATAATCAATCAAGTAATGTAAAGGGAATGATTGCCTTGGTATAGAACCAAAATGGGAAGGTTGAAATTAGAGTAACACATTTTAAAAGCTATGATAGAAACATTTTAACGGTTGGTAAATATATCCAGAGCAGCCCAGACCCTACAATGTCTGGAGTATCACACTAGCTACCTGGTCTACTGGGTAAGAACCCATATCACCATCAAGGGAGGAGTCAAAGCCATCCCAGAGATCCCACAATACCCTCATGCTATCCACCCTGACAGAAAAAACATGAACCACTGTGTGGGGAGGAGCCATTTACACTAGATTAATGAGGAAATCCAAGAATATTTCAAAAAGTACCACAAGAAAAATGGCAATGAGGACAAGATGAAGCTTGCAGAACTTAAGGAATACAACTAAACATTTATAAAATGTTAGCAAACCAAATCCAACATTATATGAAATGAATCTTACACCACGGTCAAGTGGAATTTATACAAGACACAAGAGTGGTCCAACATTTGAAAATCAATCATTCTTGCATAAGATGTATTGAGCTGTGGGAATCCACCAGTGTTTGAACAAATAAGCATAATTCAGACTAATACAAAGAAAGAAAATAAAGTGGGGGGAAGAATTTTGGCACTACACTTGACTTCAAACTATACAACAAAGTCATAATAATTAGAACAGCATGCTACTGGAATGGAAAAACACATAGACAAATGGACTATAAGAGCCCAGGAATAAATGGAGCTATATAGACAGCTAATCTGTGACAAAGTATCTAAGGACGGTGGAACAAAGAATGCTTCTTTAATAAGTAGTATTGGGAAATTGGACATGGAACTAAACTATCTTACAGCACATATGAAAATAAACTCAAAAGAGAAAAGAATTAGGTCTAAGACTGGAGTCCATAAAATACAGAAGAAAACATTAGCAAAATATCCCACAACATAAACATCAAAGATATCTTTGTGAATTTATCCCCAGCAGAAAAGAAAACTAAAAAGAATATAATCCCTGGGACTACATCAACTAAACTGATTCTACCAGCAAAACAGTTTATAAACACAATGAAGAGATACCCCATTGAAAGGGAGAAAATATCTGTGTGCCTTTCAAGGTGCACAACTCATATCAAAGATTGACAGAGAATTCCTAAAGCTCAACAAAGAGGAAACATAACCCAATTAGATATGGGCAGAAGAGCGAAATAGACATTTCTCCAAAGAAGACATACAGAGGACCATCAGGTGCATAAAAAAAAGTTCATCACCTACTTTATGTAAATGCAAATCAAGACCAAAATGAGATATCACAAGTGAGAATGGACATTGTTAACAAAACCATAAACAAGTGTTGGTTAGAGTGTAGAGAAAAGAAAATACAGTGAAAATGTAGACGCTCCAACTGTATGGAAATGAAATGTGGGTATTGCTTCAAAGACTAAAAAATGGATCTGTTGTGCAACCCAGCAACTCTACTTCTAAGTAAGTATCTACTAAAGAACACAAGAAACTAATTCAAAGGGAAACCAGGATCCCTATACTTATTACAGCATGTTTAGTCAAATATAAAAACAAGCTATGTGCCCAAACAGATAAGTGTATCAAGATGGCATACACACAAACACATAATAGATTATTATTCACTGATCAAAAAAGATAAACTCATGTGATTTGAGGAACATGGATGGAGCTGAAGAGGTTATGCTAAGTGAAATGGCAGAGGGAGGAAGATAAATACCAAATGCTGTCACTTATAGGTGAAATATAAAGAAACTAAACAAATGGTAAGATAAAGACACATTAAAAAGTAATCCTTGAAAGCTGATTGTTGGTTGAAACATCCAAATGGAGATAGGTAGAAAGGGGTGAGAACAATGAGGGAAGGGAGCAAAATGGACCGTGATAGTGGACTATGGGTCATTTGGTTACTGTTGCACTATGGTAACTATACGTAAATATACCTAAATGATCCTATTGTTGCAAAATACCAATAATAATGTAAATCAATATTACCTCTAAAAAAATTGGAGAAATATTGAAAACTCTAAAGCAGTACTATCTAATGGGCCCCTCTCTTAGAAAAAAAAAAGTGGAAGTATTTTTGTGTGAGATAATTTTCCCTCAATTTATCAAAGAAAAATTGGATATGTAAAGAAACAAATTGGATATTTATTGAAAATAAAAAACAGAAGCAAACAAATTAAAAACCAAATCTTAGAAATCTGACTATAGAGAATTGAGGCTACCAGGGGAGTGGAGGGGAGAGAACATGGTATAGAGATGGCCAGTTGGATCATCATGGTAGAGAAATGTGGGTGATTTAGAGTGGGTGTTATGTGGTAAAATGCATCTGAAAAGGTGATTTTTATACCTCTATAAACTTTATTTAATAAACTTTACTCTAGAAACTTTACTTATACTACTTAAAGAGCAAAACAAAAGTGATTTGCATAGAGTAGAATGAGAGAAGACATTATTTGGCAGACTTTGAAATCCTAATTTGTCTATGTAAATTTGGTTACATGAATTGCATGACTATTTTCACATATCTCTTGCTCTCTCTCTGTATATATTATAAACATGCATTTGTGTTATTCACTACTCATAATTTGAATAGATTTTATAAAAAACCTTATCTATTTTACAATGAAAAAATGCAATAAATTCAAGTGGCATTATTTACCAGGTACATGTTATGCTTTACAAAGTACCAGAAGAATATAAAACCATAGCCTTCTTTTCTTGATTTTAACAGGTCCTGGTTGGGAAAATTTTCTAAAAGATTTCATTTATTACTTTTATAAATTGCAGTTCTGAAGACTGAAGGGACATAAATCTTCAAGCTTTTTAGTGAAAGTGAGTCCATCAATAAGTGCTAATGTCTGGTACAAGTTTATCAATTTCAGTGTTACATTCCAAGTTTAACAATGAAGAACTCTCCAACCATCATTTTTTGCTTATCTGACAGATGGATGATATTGGGTTCAGCATTAAAGATATCAAGGGAATTTCAATGGGGGGGGGGGAGAATAGGAGCTGAAATTGAATCAAAAGGAATGCCCATAATACTTTTATGAAACATTGGCTAGAACATTCTGGTGGGAGGGATGTGAGGTACCAGCAGAGAGTGGTGGGAGTTAGAAGGCATAGGTAAGGCATAGGCATACCATCCTGATAATGACCCTATTCCACATAAAAAAATAAAATCACCAAAACCGAAAGGATACTTTCAACCATTATAAATATTAACAAATATTTTTAATCTACTTGCTTTATGTGCCTTAGCAATAATGACTTTAGACATCTGCTTCCAATTCCATTCTTATTTATTGAATGTTGATTATGTGCATGTTACCTGTATCTCTAACTCAAATTGCCATCCATAAAGTGTGGACATAAGTATCAATTCCTAACAATTAAAGAACTTAGATTTGTAAATAAGACTGAAATAAATATTTATATAGCACAATTCCATATTACTTAATATACTGGAAATATGAACATATTGATCAAAACATTTTGAATATTCTAATTAAGTAAAAGTAAATGCCTTAATGTTAGTATTGTATTCTGGTCTATTTAAATTTAAAAAGTATAGTATCTTAGGTTTTATTTGATTTATATATAGTATTTGTCAGAAAATGTTAATTTACTGAATATAGAATTGGTATCAATTTATATATTCTGCTGCGTAGTTATATATGTTGCACATATTTGTGAAACTACTCATGATACTAGGTATTTCAGGTACATTCACATTTAACAGTATTTTGAAGGGTTTAACTTTTTAAAGCAGATTAAACAGGAATAAAATGCATATCATTAAAAACATTAAAAATGTTTCAAATATTTTGAGTCATTAAATATAATCCTTATATACTTGGTATGCCTAATAATTATAAATATGAACAGTAAATAAATACTTATTATTTTTTATGGACTCACTCACTAGAGGTTCTTCTGGTGTGACATTGAGATTTATTTAGGCTAAGCATGGTGGCTCATGCCTGTAGGTGGTAGACTAGGAAGCCATGGCCGGGACCAGGGATCGCGGTTTGAGTCCCACGGGGGGCATGTAGTGAGACTTAGTCCCCAAAAAATAGCTGGGTGTGGTGGTGTGCGCCTGTAATCCCAGCTCCCTGGGAAGCTGAGGCTGGGGATTGCTTGAGTCTGTGCCCCGGGCAACGCGAACCTGTGGTTCCATGGGCAAAAATAGTAACACCTAATCTCAAAAAAAAAAAAAGATTTATTTAAATAATAAATGAAACCTAAAACCCATTTTTTTAAACTAAGAACTTCACATATCTGAATTGGTCATTCAGATAATTTGACATTTTTTCTTTCCAAGGGCAACCACAATAACAACAAAAACCTGGACAGAATATATAGTTCTTTTGGAAGCAACTAGAGATTTTAAAACCAAGGGAAAGGCAAGCCAAGCATGACCAGTTCAGTCCAGATTCAGAAGGGAGCTTGGCATTTTGGTTTTCTCCCTGTGTATGTTCCCTCTTTGGAAGTAGATGTGAACACATTCTACAGCAACTTTTGATATCACATGGGATAAGTAGGGTAAAATGTGGAGTATGGGTTCACAAGAATTGGGGGACTTGTAACTCTCTAGTCCACTGTGGTCCCAGTGAGCAGTAGGTAAGGGGCACAGTGATGACACCAACAGTTGAATTGTTGAATCCAACATTCTAATGAAGAGTTTCCAGATACCAATGCCACAGAGAAACAAAGAATGAAAATCCCAAGAAAGAACCACAGCAAAAGATTTCATTGTAAAAGGAAACAACAATACTGATATATCAATAGAAATCATGAAATTCCGAAAGAGACTGACTATCTTCAATGTATTGAAGGAAAGTAACCTTCAGCTTGGAGTTCCATATCCTGAAAAAATTAAGGAATACATAATTTTTCAAGCACATGTGGAAAATTTATCAACTTTATGACAAGTTACAAAGCTTCAACACTGTAAAGAACATTAGGTTGATTATAAAACCTAGCCAAGTATCAATTAAACTGTAAAACTAAAAGGAAAACTAAGAGTTTTCATAGGTAAAAATTAAGAAACAGAATTTCAAATATCCCATCGATAAAAGGAGATATAAAAGAAATCATAAATTTGATGTGACTGATCAAGGATCAAAAGAAAGAGAAGATACAAATAACCAAAGGCATGAATGGGAAAGGTTAAAATCACTAGATATTTTGAAAACTGAGATAGTACAATTATATTGAGAGAGGCTTCTGGTTCTACCAACGAGAGTAGCTTCATGTCTCCAAGTTCTCCCTTTTACTGTTAACAGTGGTCCAGTGGTACAGGCTGTGGGACATCACCAGCTTTTGCCTGTAGCCCCAGCTCAATGCAAGCAGGAGGGGAGAAGCCCACTGTGCCACAGGGCTTAGCAATGTTGCTGAGGTTTGCTTCAGCATGTTGCCAAAGGGCAGCACCTAGCCATCCCCAGCATGTGCATTCTATAAGTCAGTGACTAGCTCCAGCAGTGGCAAGCAGAGTAGCAGTGGTTTCCTCACTCTACCTGACATTACCTGGCCCTGGGATTCCAGCAGCAGGTTTAGCAGAGGGGAGGTTGGCATTTTGACCCAAATATGCAGCCTGCAGGTCAGCACAGAGCTCTGAGAGTGGTGATAACCATGGTTTCCTCACTAGCCTGGGGCTGTGAGAGCAAGACTTTGACTTTGCCTGGTGTGAGCCAAAGGCATACTGAGCCAATACAGCAGGTTCCTAGTTCTGGCCTGTTGTCCAGCCACTGCGACCTGTATTCTGCTCTGCTGCAGGGCACCACAGTGATGACGTATCTGGTTGTACATAATCTTTTAGGGTATAGTGAACCTCTGCCCTGCTGAGGTATACTCCACATGTAGCTCCCTGAATCATACCACAGATGAGCCTGCCCCAACTTCAGCACAGGTCATTCTGGCCAGACTTCCTGGTTCCCAATTTTGAATAGGTACTGGAATTGAAGGTGGACCACTCAGGTCAGAACTCTCATGGAGCAATCAGGTATAAACGCTTACCAATTACAATCATGGTTTTGAGTCTACTGAGGAATTTAAAATGGAACAATCTAATTGGTGCTTAACTGGCACCAATCAAACTGGGACTGAAAACAGCCCAGTCAGCCTTGAAAGGTGTAGATCCTGAGAGGGTATAAGCAGGGCAGGAACAAACTTGAATTCATTCATCACAAGACTTAATTCAGCAGTGGTTCTTTGTAGGATTTCTCATACTTGGAGACTGACCTGTGAAGAGACCTTGGCACCTGCCTCTGGCTTCTGATAGCACTTGTGAAGAATACCACGTGTCTCTAAAAGAGATACTTACTGTTGGCATATGCCAACAACTCACAAAGAGTTGTAACACATCTCTAGTACTACCTCCTGGTGACCAGCACTGTTGACCAACGACTGACTCTGTGTTAGGTCACTTCTGAGGGCTGTCCACTGTTTCAGATCCAGGATGGCCTTGTGATTCTGTTGCATCTGGCACTGATTTATGTGACATGATCTGGCCTTCATACTCTTACTGTGGCCTGATCTGGTGTCACCTTAACAGTCCCAACTGTGATTACCTCCAGATACCACCATGAATTGGATCCTGGTCCACTGCTTAGCAGTATAGCACCAGTTCCAGGCTCTCATCCCAGAAACAGCACCATGATGTATGAGTAGCTTTTGTTTTGGACAACAGGACATTGTGGACACTGTCTAGGGAATGTCAGCCATGTATGCCCTTAGAAACGCTTTACTTTTTCCTAGATCATCTTAGTTAACTTCTTGTTGCACCTTTAGCCTGAGTGTTATCTTGCAATTATGACAGCACAATTGAGAACCCACAGACAATCACTTGCCCACTACCTTTGCACTGTTTTATCACTACTAAATTCCTTGGACATAACACAACAAACAAACACAGAAAACTCTGAAAGGTGGAAAGAAGACAGAAGATTCCTGAATGCTTCAGACTTGAGAAACAACACTGTGTTAAGGTTCATGGTTTCCATGTTACTGCCCATCTTGCACAAGTCAGCCAAAAGGCACTGTCAAAAATCTCCTAGAAAAGGCAAAGATGTGAAAAGTATGACTTAATGACAGGAAATCATTCTGACTGTACTCAACCCTCTCCATGCCAGCACCAATGGAAAACTGTACCTCAAAGCCTTAATTTAAAGTGCCAAGGGAGCAGGTCTCACTTACCTTCCATACTCCACACTACAAAAGTAAAACACATTCCCACCTCACTGCAGAGTGGTGTCAGACAGCTCTTATATTTCCTACACTGTGATGTTAGGATCCTTTGTCCAATGGTATTCTGTGAAAGATTTCATGCATACAATTCAGGTTTACTCTTAAGCCATTGAAGGGGTTCTTTATTCACAATGGGTATGTAGACAAATGGGTATGTATGTATGAAGTATGAATCACTGTGAAGAACTTTATCTTATCAGTAATTACCAAGAGTATGGTTAGAGTTCTGGGGGAAATTGTAGCCTATTAGTGACTCAGTATAGGTTTATTCCAAATTGGTCTGACAGAGTTTGCAATGGCTAGGAGATGCTGGGAAAGTGGTTGGTTATGCTGTTGTGCCCTGTGTAGCTCTCTCTCTCTCTCTCTCTATCTCTCTCTCTCTCTCTCTCTCTCTCTCTCTATATATATATATATATATATATGTATACTGGACATTCCATCTAATATCCATAAACAGTTCTGGTATAAATGATGAAAGCTGGTGAATATCAACTGGCTATCTATCTAACTGGTTGTTCAGTAACCTCTTACAGCACACATGCATTTTCTGGATGTTAGCACATGACTAAAGTCTTTTGTACCTATGCCCATGTATCAATTCCAGACCACCTTATCTCCAGTTCTCAAGTCTTTTTAACTTCCAGGTCCCCACCTGGTCAGACTGAAGATCACTGTCTAAAAATAGGTATATATTTCCCCTGTTTACATTTAAGGATCATCTACATAATGGGGCAATCATTCATGGATTTTTCTATACTCACTGACAGTCAATTCATACTTAAATTCGGGAACCCACATAAGCTTGGGGAAAATTGAGTGGTATTGTGGGAGAGAAAGACTTTGGGCTAGTAGCTCATGCAATTTATTTGAATTTTATGATCCTGTTTGGAGTCAGTCCTCAATGTGCCATTCTGTTAAACAGTGTGTTGTTGCTAGGCCAGTCCAGATTCAACACATAATGAACTGTTCTGGTCCATAGTGCCCCATTAGTAGCATTCATCTTTATTAGCTTTATTACAAATTATACACTGTCTTTGACATTATTCCTAGTTTGCAGTAGGAACCCACAAATGAAGTATTTAGTGATGGTGCTACTGCTTAGATCCTTGATGACCCCAGAAGTGGTATGATGTGGATAGTAATTCTGTTGAGTTTTTAACCTCATGTAACTTATAAATACCAGCATCCATTACTTTCTGTGTTACTCCATCACCTTCCCAGGACAGCTCCAACATTTCTACTTTGCTCAATTTTACCTGTTTTTTTCCATGCCTCTAAATCTTCCCTAAACATAAGTTTATTACTGTGGTGGCAGAAGCAAATCTATATCCATTTCCAGTAAGAATAAGTGCTGCTGGTTTCATAAGGAATTTGGTAATGAATTCATCTCCTTGATGCCTTCAGTGTTGCCATATTGGAGCAGCTCTTTCTTTGAATTCACCATTGGAAAACTGGGCATGCAAAAGCAGCTGTAGCCAGACTATGCTTCAGTAAACAGGCATATTCTCCTTTGTTATCATAACCACTTTGTATTATGACCCCTTTAGCAAGGAAGAGAGACTCACCACTATCAACAGAATGATCATATTGTCCATCAACTTTTTGAGGTTCTTTTGTGCTGAGTTTCAATTTAATGTATGTTCCTCCACACTATGTATTCTTTTGGAAAGATATAGCCCATACATTGTCTCACAGTACACTGCTACCACATTCCTAACCTTGTCCCTTTTGTGTCTCTGATCAGTGAGCTGAGCTGTTGATTTACTCCTTGAAAGTTTATGTAGATACATACTTCTGGGCATCTTATTCCCAACAAAATGGACAAGTGGTACACTGCTCAAGGTTTCTCACCCTCTCTACTCCAGGACTGCCTCTGTGATGTGTTTACAGCTGTTCACTTTTGAAAACTGCCAACATATTTTTCCTCTTCTGTAAAAGGTGTTCAAACATTTTTCCACAGTAAATTTGTGTTAAGAGAACTGCCTCTGAGGTCATGTATACATGGTGAAGTGAGGAAACAGGAGTATTTACCAGGAGAGTCTGATTCACTTGCTTATGCAAATTACCCAGGCCTTCAGGGCTTCCCTGAGCCCCTTTCATGATACCTGTATATCTAACTGGTTTATGGGCTGCTGCACAGTGAAAGTTGTAACTCAGTGGGTTAGAGTACACACATTTTAAGGCTGCTTAATAGCTTAACAGCCAACACTCGAACCCAGCACAAATCTGTAAACTTTCTCAAAAGAAAAATCTATTTAAAGAGGGTAGTATGACTTTCTCTAACATATCAAAAGTTCTCACTGTGATTGGTCTTACTTCTAAGAATCTCCCCAAGAGTCTTTGCAATCCCTTTATCTGACAATTCTACTGCACTTTTATTGGCTCAGTCAGTCACATTACTTAACTTGGGAACAATTTGTGTGGTGGCCTGAGATGATTATAGTCATCTCTTGCTCTGAACAATACTCAAAATTGGTGACTTTTGAGGTTACAAGTAGATGATCAGAAGCAGCACACTTAACTGAAATTAATGTTGATTCAGCATACTCTTAAATCAAGAGAACTACACTTTTAGGAGTACCCGTGTTTGCAAGAAAGGAAGTTCCAGATTACAGAATCCCTTGATATTTATGGTATCAAGATCCTTAATTTTTGTGGGATTTATAGCCAAACATTCTGTCATGCAAATAGCTCTTACATTCTTGTTTACCACGTGCAACCTACAAAGTGACTTTAATGTAGGGAGTTAGTATGGTGCACCATGAATGGAAAGATAATTATCTGAAGACAAGTTTATGACCAAGGTTAGAATATGACAAAATCTGCTGAGGACTGTTAATGTGTTTCTGGGAAATTAGATAAAAACAAACCTGTAATTCCAAAATGAAGTCATTCACCATATTAGCAGCTGCATATATGTATTGAGGATTATTTTATCTATTCTAGTTTTTAAAAAAAAAATGACATTTGTAAAATAAGCAGCAACTGAAATCTCACCTGATAAGTTAGATGGTTATTTCCCACAATCCATTTATATTCTGCCCAAGTCAGATAGTTGAGTGTATGGTGTGATAAGAACCACTATTCATTCTTTTAGCTTTCGAAAATGGCATTAATCTGTCCAATCCATCCAGAAATACAATATTGTTTCTAAGAGTTTCTACTAGATCTTATCATAAATCCTACAGTTTATGGAACCAATTAGATGAGTTTTTCCAGGTGCTATTCCATGTACACATTCCAGACGTAACAGCATACAGGAGTCAGACGACCCATCCAGCCTATTATGAGATGAACCAGACCTAATTTCCTTTATTAGCTCCTATTCTGGTTGAAGTGGCATTTTTAGTTACCATGAGTACCAGCAGTTGAGAGCCAGTCTTATAATCATCAAGTATTTTTATCTCCTATTATGCAGCAACCCTAGTAAATGATAGTAGAGCCCTTTTAGGGTGTGCTCAAACAACAATAACAAGATTTATCTACAAACAAGGAGAAAAGCAAGAGTCTCTGAGACTATCAGTAACCAGTTATCTTACCCCAGTTATTCGCCACTCTCCGAAGTACTAAAACAAAAGGAAACAATGCCAAAATGATGTCTTCTCTCTGCTCCAAACCTGGAATAGCATTTTCAACAAAGAAACATGAGTCCATTATGACATTCCAAATCTAAGGCAGGCATTTAACACAAAGTCCAGTTTCCCAATAAGCTATCGTCTTGTCAGGGTCATACAGATTTCAAGTTTTTCAGGTTCCATGTTTTCCAAGTACAAAGTGTTCTGAGTTCCAAATGATTCAAGTTTCAGGTTTTCTAAGTTTTTCAAATCAAAGGCCTGTACTTGCATTTTTCGTAACGTCTCCTTTCTCCCACAGTGGTGAAGTTCAGGATGCCTACATTTTGGGCTGCTGCCCATCCCAGTCAAAGCCTGTGATAGAGTCCTCGCCACAATGCTTTTTTCTGACTTTTTATACTCGCATGCTACTCTTCTTTCTTTCATGCAGTGCTTCTTTCCTTGCTGCCCTCAAGGAATCTCTCACCTGAACTATTTTTCCTTATTAGCTTGCTTGGTTCCAACTGTGCTATCTCCAACAGACCCTGGTTCACTGCCTGCCCCCACTTAAAAATTTATATTGGAAAGATGAGCAACAATGTCTTCTCCAAACTTTTACTATTTTAATTTTTCAAATTACATTTATTGCTCCCAAGACTTTGAAAGTAATGCATTTAGTTATAGAATATTTGTAAACAAATATTTATATCATAAAATCCTCACTCATGAGCATAGATGGAATGAACATCTTGGTTCATTTGCTTTAAAAATCTAAACAATATATATGTATGTATGTATGTATATATATATATATATATATATATATACTACATAACATTGTATCATATGGAGATGGCATAATTTACACAAATATTTTGCTCTTTTAGGTCATTTTCATTGTTATAAGTAATGTGGCATTTAATATAATTGGATATATCATTTCTTCTGACTTTTTATTAATTTGTGAGGACAGTTTCCAGTTTCTTTTAAGTGAAACTACTAGAACAAACTTAAGGCTCATTTTATATTCTACTAAATGAATAGATATTTGCTGTTAATAATAAGAAAAAAATCCAATGAGTAAAATACTAAATGGGAATCAAGGCACAAGCTGATTACTCACAAGTGGTTACTCACAAGTAACCACTGCATCACATATTTTTTAAAGAATATTTTATTAAGACAGTATATATATGATTTTGATAAAAACAAATATTTGCAAGAGTATTATGATAATAATGATTAGTGTAGAATTTTTATCATACATATTATCATTTTTTAAATTATTTTTAAAATTCATTTTATTGATTTGTCACAATTGTGCATTAATTGATCCCTCCTCCTCCCTCCATATCCCCCATCTGCATCCCCCCTCTAGTCACTCCATCTCCCATTTTTCTGCAATTTGTTGGTTGGTTGATGTTCAGTTGTTGGTTGTTTGGCCCATTGTTCTCTCTGATATCTGGTAAATGTGTGTGTGTTTTGTTTTTGTTTTTGTTTTTTTTACCCCGGGGCTTTCCCATTTGACTAACATTTGTTAACTATCCTGATCTTTTGTGTTCTTCACCTCCCCCACCTTTTTCCCCCTCCTCCTTTCTCACTCCATGGTTCAGTCCCATTGGTTGTTTTCATTTTTTCTTGTTTGTTTGTTTTTCCCTATATCCATCATATACGTGAGACCATCCTGTACTTCTCTTTTTCTTTTTGACTTATCTCTGCTAATATGAGTCTTTCTAGTTCCATCCAGGTTGCTGCAAATGACATGTGTTTGTCCTCCTTGATGGATGCATAGTATTCCATTGTGTATGTGTACCACATATTTTTAGCCAATCATCTGTTTTGGGGGATTTGGTTTGTTTCCAATTCTTTGCAACTGTAAACAGGAAAAGGGAGATATTACAACAGACCCAGCAGAAATCCAAAAGATAATTAGAGACTACTACGAATATCTTATATGCAAACAAATACAGCAACCTGGAAGAGATGGAAAAACTCCTGGAACAATACAGTCATCCAAAATTGAACAAAGAAAAAAATAGAAAACTTAAACAGTTCAATCACAAGCAGTGAAATTGAGGCAGTCATTAGAACTCTCCCTAAAAACAAGAGCTCAGGTCCTGATGGTTTTACAAATGAGTTCTACCAAACATTCAAAGAGGAACTAACGCCAGTACTATTCAAACTCTTTCAAAAAATTGAGAAAGAAGGAAAGCTACCAAATATCTTCTATGAAGCAAACATTACACTAATTCCAAAACCAAATAAAGATAAAAAGAAAACTACAGACCAAAGAAAGAGTGCAAAAAAACTACAGTGCAAAGAAAGAGAACTACAGACCAATCTCCCTAATGAACACAGATGCAAAAATTCTAAACAAAATCCTGGCAAACCAAATCCAACATTGCATAAAAAGGATCATCCAAGTGGGATTCATCCCAGGGGCACAGGGATGGTTCAACACTCAAAAATCAATCAACATAATCCACCACATCATCAAAGAGAAAAACAAAAACCATATGATCATATCAATAGATGCAGAAAAAGCATTCGATAAAGTTCAGCATCCTTTCATGATGAAAGCCCTGGGAAAAAAATGGTATAAAAGGAACACACCTCAACATAATAAAAGTTATATATGACAGACCCACAGCAAATATCATCCTCAATGGGGAAAAACTGAAACCATTCCAATTAAGGTCTGGAACCAGGCAAGAATGCCCACTCTCTCCACTCCTTTTCAACATAGTTCTGGAAGTTCTAGCTAGGGCAATAAGGCAAGAGAACGACATAAAAGGAATCCGAATAGGGAACGAAGAAATAAAGTTATCATTATACGCGGATGATATGATTCTCTATGTAGAGAACCCAGAAAAATTGACAGAAAAGCTGATTGAAATAATAAGCCAATTTGGTAAGGTAGCTGTATACAAAATCAACACACGAAAATCAACAGCATTCATATATGCAAAGAATCAATCAGAAGAAGAAATTAGAAAAAACATCCCATTCACCATTGCACCAAAGAAAATCAAATACTTGGGAATTAACCTAACAAAATACGTAAAAGACCTATACAAAGAAAACTATAAAACATTCTTCAAAGAAATAGAAGATGTAAAAAAAATGGAAAGACATTCCCTGTTCATGGATCAGAAAAATCAACATTATCAAAATGACCTTACTACCAAAGGCCATCTACAGAGTCAATGCAATTCCAATAAAGATCCCAATGACATATTTTAAAGAGATAGAACAAAAATTACTGAAATTCATATGGAACAACAAAAGACCCCGAATAACCAAAACCCTATTGACAAATAGAAGAGAAAATGGAGGTATTACTATTCCAGACTTCAAACTACACTACAAAGTCTTAATACTTAAAACAGCATGGTACTGGTACAAAAACAGACAAACAGACCAATGGATCAGAATTGAATACCCAGAAATAAAACCACACATATACAGTCAATTAATCTTTGACAAAGGGGCAAAAAACATGCCCTGGAAAAGGATAGCCTCTTCAGTAAATGGTGCTGAGAAAACTGGATCAAAACTTGTAAAAAAAAAATGGACCAGGATAACACCCTCACACCCTGTACAAAAATTAACTCAAAATGGATAAAGGACCTGGAAGTGAGACCTGCAACCATAAAATCCATAGAAGAAAATCTGGGCAAAACCCTTTATGAATTTCACCTCGGAAATCCATTTGGGGAAACAACTACGGCTGGCAAAAAAATGAAGGAAACATAAACAACTGGGATATATCAAACTAAAAAGTTTCTGTTCAGCAAGAGACAACAAGCAAAACAAAAAGAAACCCAACTGACTGGGAGAAAATTTTTGCCCTCCAGACAAGTGACAAGGGTCTGATAACAAAGATCCACAAAGAGCTCCTACAGCTCAACAAAAACAAAGCAAAAAGCCCAATCAAAAAATGGGGAGAACTAAAAAAAAAACTTCACCAAAGAGGAGATACAGATGGCTAATAGGCGTATGAGAAAATGCTCCACATCACTAATAATCAGGGAAATGCAAAATAAAACCACACTGAGATACCATCTTACACCAGTAAGAATGGCCCATATAAATAAAACAGACAACAAATGTTGGTGCAGATGTGGAGAACAAGGAACTCTCTTACACTGCTGGTGGGAGTGCAAACTGGTCCAGCCACTATGGAAGACTGTGTGAAGGACCCTCAAACAATTGAAAGTGGACTTACCATTCAACCCAGCAATCCCCACTACTAAGAATCTACCCAGAGGACATTCATATTATCATTTTAAACAACCTTCACTAATTAAAAAAGATCAAGCATATAACATTGAGCTATGAATACCACTAGGAGACTTAGAGTACTTAACTGGATTAAATAAATACACAATCAATTAAAATAACTATAATCATAAAATAGAAGAACACTGGTCTTGGGGGAATCCAAGAAAAGAAACAATGTTTCTTCTGTTATCTGCTTCAATTTAAATTGTTCTTCAACTGCAAGTTTTTCTTTGCCTGATTTTAATGGCTGACCTTGTTCTTTCCTCTGAAATCTACTTCCTCTTATATTCAGTCTGCTTTCATAAGCTAAATTTTGATTAGCGAATGCTAATCACTTTCCTATTGCTTTTCTGCTCTTATCACAGATCACCCATCTTCATGTGTGTGTTTGGGTCTTCAATACGTAACATTGCCTTATCTACTACTATTCTGCTTTTCCAAGCAGAGTTGTTGAACTGAACTGCTCATGTTCAAATTTTATTGGCAATTTTTATATTTTACTATAAGTATATATTTCACATCTTTGTTTTCCCTGGGATTCAACCACCATCTCCCCTTTTGTGTACTTGTTTTGTTGTTAGCTTGTTTGGGCTTATCTTCCTGGTTTGGGCTTATCTTCCTTATTTTCCTTATTTTTTCTATATCTCATAATAGTGAAAGCATTTGGTTTCTGTCTTTTGTTCTGACTTGTTTCTGCTAATATGATTTCTTCTAGGTACATGCATTTTACCATAAATTCATCAAATTTGTCATTTTTAATTGATGAGTAATATTCTGTCGTTTATATGTACCACATCTTTTTCATCCATTCATCTGTCTTGGGACTTCAGAAATTCATTTCTGGACAAATTGATAGCTGGCAAAAAATAGAAGGAAAACAAACAGCTGGGACTACCTCAAACTAAAAAGCTCTGTACAACAAAAGAGACAACAGAGAAAACAAAAAGAAACCCAACTGAGTGGGGCAAAAAAACTTTGCCCTCCATACAAGTGATGAGTCTTATAACAAAAATCCACAAAGAACTCACATAACTTAACAAAAATATAGAAAAAATCCCAGTCAAAAAATGGGGAGAACTAAAAAGACACTTTTCTTAGAGGAAATAAAAATGGCCAACAAGCACATGAAAAATGCTCATTGTCACTAGCCATCAGCGAAATGCAAATCTAAACCAAAAATATTAAGAGTCACATTGAACTATACTGAAAACTCCTGATGAGGTGAGACTCCACCTTACATTACATAGAGACTAAAAGATGTTGTAATAAAACTCCTACACCTTAAAAAAAAGTTATTTTGAACTATGAAAGATCAAAATAGATGAAATAAAATCCCATAAAGTTAAATAAATGAGATAATATGGCAATTAAAATGACTATGGAAGAATATGGTTACATGAGTTTTGTCAGCATATAATAAGGATAGGATGGGCTGTTTTTTTGAAACATCTTCTGGGTTAATCCGATATTTTTATACTTGAAACCATTTTTTAAAAACAGTTATCTGATATTTTGAAGTTATTCATAGGCCTGGCATTAATGTTAATGGATAAAGAATACTGAATGTTCCCTTTTATAGAATATTTGGATATATAATACTTCAATTAAAGTGATGACACAATCCCTTTGTAAAATCAGATTTAATATAGTGATTTATTATATATTAATATTTCAAAGCTATATTTTTGTTTCAATAAACCATTGAAGTCCTCAAAATAATGGCCTATATACATGTTTTTGCTCCAAACACCATGCTGCTATTGCATTGAAGGCAGTGAACTCCATCACGGGGGTTATAAGATCCAGGGCTGCAGATCACTGTGAATAAAGAATAAGTTAATAAGTAATAGTATCCTGAAGTGCCACACTGTTAACTTACTTGGAGATTATATTCACAGAGGTGAAGATTTCTCAGATGATTCTTTTTAAATTATTTTTGTAAAGTAGCATTGTTTTACACTATACATTTTATGTGTACAGTCGTATAAATAAACATCTACACATTTTAATTGAGGAAAATACATATAAAACTTGCTATCCTAACCATTTTCAAGTTTACAGTTTTGTACTGTTGTATACAGATATTGATGTATAACCAATCTCCAGGATATCTTCAAGTGGGAAAAACTGCAATTCTCTATCCATTAAACTTCTCCCATAACCTCATCCATTAACCTCAGTTAGTAATCATTCTACTATTTATTCCTATGGGTTTGACTACTCCAAATAGCTCATTAATTGCAAATTTCCAATGTTTAGTTGATCACTGTTTAAACTGCTCAAGACAATGGACTGGAAAAGTACTACTGGCCACATAATGTTGAATTTTGAAGTGTAACTGGGTTATAGCAGAAATAAGAGTTCAAGAATGAAAAGTGACTATCAGATATATACAATTACCATACCTTAGATCTATAAAGACAGGTGCAAAAATGAGAAGGACAAGCAGTTTATTTCTAATTATCTGAGTTCAAGTCTGTAACTGCTAAATATATGATTTTGAATACAAAAATTAGTTAACACTACAAGAACTCTGTTCATTTCTACAGATAATGTATGTCACGAATATGTTCACCAGACTACCTTTGCATGACAGAATATAATATAGAAGTGTAGGAAGAAACCAAGCTCAAATATCATCTCTTGCCAATGCTTAAGTATAGAATTCTCAGTAAAGTTCAACTCTTTCATTTTCAAGTTTTTTTTTAATTCAAACAAAATTGTTTTATAACACTATTAGTATTTTGACAGCATAGAATTTCTCCCCTCCGCTATAGTTTCTCTTAAAATTTCTCATTTGTAAAACAAGTGCAGTAATAATCAATTTCATGTTATACTGTAAGGGTTGAAATAAGATAACGTAGATGTAAAAATCATCAAGAGTGCCACATATTTCAATATACATTTATATTCACTATAGCCTATGCACGTGGGAACTCGTGCCTTTACCCACTTCTTCCTTGGAGTGGGAACATGGAGATCATGTGCTACCATCAAGTCCAATAATTGGACTTGGGTCTTTACTTATATTGTTCCTCTTTTTTCCTATTGAAAATGTAGCCAACCAAGTAAGTATATACCAAGATGTTGATAGTACATTTAAGCATGATTATCATGGGCCATCAAAAAAGACCCATGAGAGCACTACAATTCAATAATGGTATTATTAGATCTGGGTCAGATTTTATTATTAGATTTCATATCATTCTTATAAAAATATTTTTTTCAAATGGAAAATATTTAGAGAAAGTATTTTCCATTCTAGGTTTCACCAGTCCTTCATGTTTGAGTGGATATTTCATTGGGGAATGATGCTTCAGATGAAGAAAAAAACTACTTGTTATACAAAGTTAGAATCATTTGCTACCATATTAACAAGAATATTTAGAGTATCAATATATGTGATAAAAGTCAATAATATAACAGAATGTTTTTATAATATACATGATCATAGTACATTTTCAAAAAAATATTTTACATATCTAGAAGCACAAATATGGAAATACTAAACACATATATTTTCCTAAAATTGTGAAATCATTACACTGGGAGAATTAGTTGTAGTTTTTATGTACATGCTCTATGTTAATTATTATAGATAAAACTGATACTTGTATAAAAATCATCTCACCCAAGTATATTAATTACAGTCTTCTAATAAATATTCTGAGATTCTAATAAACCTTCATACTGCAATATGTAATACCACA
Organism: Uropsilus gracilis; assembly: GCA_004024945.1. Taxonomy (NCBI): domain Eukaryota; kingdom Metazoa; phylum Chordata; class Mammalia; order Eulipotyphla; family Talpidae; genus Uropsilus; species Uropsilus gracilis. The sequence goes on from PVHY01003434.1 coordinate 61,554, forward strand.
GACTACTCATTTATAACAATTTGATGGGAAGTATCCTAAAAAGCTTTAAGTTAAACAGAAATGCATATTGTTATTTAAATTTAAGGAATAAAGTCAGTTATCTTTCAGGATAGTATCTCACTGAGTAGGAAACTTTCCAGCTACAGTAATGAAAGCAATTTGATTAAGTCACATTTATTGCAATGACAAGAATCACTGTTAACTGACCACTAACTGATATGTAAAGAACTGATAAGTACAAGAATTATATCATTATGAATTTTGGATATAGGATAATTTCTTAAAAAGAAGGAAAATGACCATAATAGAATTATTAAAAAAATAAACAATAAATACTTTAAGCTTAGCCTCAGTCAGTCAAACACACTGAGAAAAAACTGCAGTTATATGAGCCACAATTCATGTAAATTGAGGAGAAAAGGACAAAGAGCAATAGTCACAAAAGAGAAAATACAATAATTTGCATCAGGAACAACATAAAGGGGTAGGATTGAGTTGTATAGCAGAGTTTAAATACTATTAAAGCTGACTTAAAATTAGCTTTCAAAAAAGCAAGCTGAAAAAACTCTGGGAAACAAAGGTCTACAGCAGTCAAGCACAAACCAAAATTACTGAAACAAGAAAAAAGATAGTTGAAACTACTAGGAATGTACCAAAAATAATTATATAAAAAGAAATAAGTAAATCAAATTGGTATATATAAATACATGAAGAAAACAAGATGGCAGTAATGGATGAAACAAATATGAAAAAAAGATAAGCATAAGATAGCAAATAAAAAGTTCTTTCTTATCATGATTACTTTCTATTCAAGTGTATTAAATCCTACAAGGCAAAGATAGGCAGAAAGAGTAAATTTAAAAATACCCAATGATACACACCTGAAGAGATTCAGTATAATATGTATCTTTTAAAATATTATGTATAATATCAATCCTTTAAAGTTGATTTAGGTTCATCTTATGGCTCATAATATTGTCTAGCCTAAGAAATATTTCATCTTCATTTGAGAAAATATGCATTCCATCACTATATACAGTGTGTTCTATATATGTTGATAGGGTTTATACTGTTTTCAAATCCTGTTTATTGACTTTCTATCTGGAAATGATATCCTTTATTAGAAGTGAGGAGTGAGGTAACATAATTTCCACTTAAATTACCATAGAGCAGCCTGTTTCTCCCTTTTTAGTGTCTTTTTTTTTGTTGTTTCTATAGGTTACTGTGCATTTTTAAAATAATTGTTATATATTTTTGGTAAAATTACCTTTTTATGAATTGGTAATTTCCTCCACTTTTCTCACATAGTTTTCACTTAAAGTCAGTTTAGTCTGATATTATTATAGCTATCCCAACTCCCTTTTGGTTACATTTTCATTGAATTCCTTTAACATCCTTCCACTTTAAAATTGAGAAAGGAATATTATGAAATACATTTATTTTCCCCTTATATTACTGTAGTATAGCATAGCATAGCATTAGCATAGCATAGCAAGCACAGCATAGCATATAGCATAGCATAGCATATAGCATAGTATAGCATAGCATAACAGAGCACTACAGTATAGTATTGTAGTATTGTAGTATAGTAGTTCTCTTGCCAACATATCATCCATGAATCATCACCAAGGGAACCATATTCCCATGTTTTTGTCTCTCCTTTTCTTTCTCTTTCTTCCCCTCATTTGCTATATGCTTTAGTTATATAATCAGCTTGCAAGTTTTGACATTTTATTGACCTTTTGTTTTTCAAAGCTAACATCACACTACTACCAGAACCAAATAAAGACCACACACACAAAAGAAAATTACAGGACAATCTCCTTAATGGACATTCATGCTATTATTCTCAATAAAATCTTAGCAAACTGATCCAAAAAAAAATCAATCAACAGAATTATATAGCATGACCAAATGGGAATCATTCCAGGGACACAAGGATGTTTTCAGATCCAATAATGACTTGATGCAATTATCACATTAACAAAAATAATGATGAGGTATGATCATATCTATATAAACGCTGACAAAGTATTTGATAAAGTTTAACATCAATTTATGATCAAGACTATTGGAAAATATGTGATAAAAGGAATATATCTTAACAAACACATATACAACAAACCCACAATTAACATTGTTCTCAATGAATAATATCTGGAAGGGACAATGATGTCCAATCTCACCACTGTTTTTTAAATATAATTTGGAGTCCTAGTTAGAGCAGTCAGGTAAAATACAAAAAATTCAAATTGGTAAAGAAGAAGTAAAACTATCATTATCTGCAGATTATATATATTTTTTTTCTCATGAAATGTTTATATATAAATTATATATATATAAATTTTTCCCATGAAATGTTTATATATAAAACTGAGATGTTTATATATATATATAAACTTTATATATAGTTTATTTATATATAAACTGAAATGGAAAGATGAATTAAAACAATAAACCAGTTCAGTAAAGTAGTAGGTTACAAAGTCAACAATCAAAGAATCAGAAGTCTCCCTATATGGAAGTACTTAAGGATAGGAAAGGAGGTACTTAAGAAATACTCAAGGAAAGGAAGTACTTAAGAATATCATCCCATTTATAATTGTAACAAAGAAAATATTAAGTACATGGTAATAAGCCTAATAAAGAAAGTAAAAGGTCTATACAAGGAAAATTACAAAACATTGATAAAAGGAACAGAAGATGAGCCAAAGAAGTGGAAAGACATTCACTACTCATGGATCAGGCGAATTTACATAATCAAAAGGGCAATACTAATTTACAGATACAATTCCAATAAAAATCTCCATGACATTCTTCAAAAAATGGAAAAAACATTGCTGAAATTCTGTGGAATCACACACGTACGAAAAAACCCTGAATAACCAAAGATCTCCTGATTTAAAAGGGGGAATAAACAAGCTATTACAACCCCAGACTTGATACTAAACCACAAAGCCATAAAAATTAAAAAGCACATTATATATGAACAAAAACAAATACACAGGCCAGTGAACTAAAATCAAAACCCAAAATAAAACTGCACACATGGTCAATGAATCTATGACAAAGAAGGAAAGAACATACACTGGAACAAGAAAAACCTCTTAAATGATAATGGGAAAACTATACCACACATGCAAAAAGAATGAAACTACCATACTATCTCACACCATACTACAAATCAGCTCAAAAACAATGATATAAGAAAAAGAACCAGCATAGCAGTGTCTGAGAATTGAACTAGATTTGACTCATATTTCCTGCTAAAACAGAACATCAACATTTTCAAGATGATAATAGCAGGATTCAGATGATATAAAACACTCATAGTTATAAAAACAGTACAAATTAAGTCAACACCCCAAATTCAGGAAAATGTGATCTGTTGATTAAAACAGAAATCAATGTTTATCAAGATGGCTGTTTTAATTTTCAGACAACCCTTCTAAAATAGATCATTAAATTAATCTGAAGAATAAAGAGGAAAAAATGGGAGAAAAGAACCAATCTCAGACATCTGTATTAAAAACATCAATAGATATAACATAGAGGTATCACTATTATTAAAGATAAAAAGGAGAAAGGGGAAATATAAAATCTAGTAATATATAAATAGTACAACTAGAAAAAGGCATAAACTTATAGATTCAAAGATCTTAGAGAAAGAGTATAAATTCAAAGAAAACCTCACTAAAAACACTGCAACTAAAATATTATGATATAAATTTAAAACTAGTTTGACAAAAATGAAAATTTATGTACAAAAAAAGCAATTTCAGTAGCTGTGTAACTAATCCAGACCCATGAAATTCAGAAGAAAAAGCATAACATTTTTAAGGCAGAAAAAAATTCAAACCAAGAAATCTATAGTCAGTAAAAATACCTATTAATAAATTAAAAAGATATCAAAAGATAAAAAGTTTTATGTTCAATGCTGATACTGTAGAATTTACTGCTTGCCTATCTGCTGCACAAGCAGTGCTAAAGGACATTCTTTCAGATGATTTACTATAAAAGGAAGAGGACACCTTGATTCTTATTCTTGAGAAGTGAGAGAGCATCAGCAATTACAACAAAATGGAGGATAAACACGAAATACTATTTTTATTAAGTCATTTATAATATGCAAATATTTTTATTTAAAATATGCAAATTTTATTTAAAATAAAAAAATACAACAATGTTTGGAGTAATGTTCCACTTACATAATGCAATATATATGAAAATGACTTTAAAACAGTGAGATGATAAGCACATATTGATATCAAGAATTTTCAACATTTTAATCAAAATAGTATCATATTAACTACACAAACAATAAAAATGTAAATCTGTATACTGTCAACTAGACTACCAAAAACATTAAAAAGGTTAAAAAAATAACTTAAATACAGCAATAATGAAATATATTATATTATATTTAGTTTAATGAAGTTATTAGTTTATAAAGTATTTCAGTGTATAGTACTTCTAAATTTTATACCACTGTGTGAATTTAGATTGGTCCAGCCCCTGTGCAAAGAAGTATGGGAATTCCCCAAAACACAAAAAATGAGCTTAACACATGACCCACAAGTTTCACTCCTAGGTACCTATTCAAAAAGCACACACACACACACACACCCCAAATCTACAAGGAAATTTTCACTACTATGTTTACAGTAGCACTATTTAGCCAAGATATAGAAATAGCCTAACTGCCCCAGAACAAAGGATTGGTCCAAGTGGTATGTGAGTGTGTGTATACATGCACTTTTACTACTAGTGTGTGTGTATATATATATATGTATATATATATATACACTATGCACTACTAGTATATATACTATGTATATGTATATATATACACTATGCACTACTACATATACTATGTATACATGTACATATATACTACATATAGCATATATATACACATATAGTACACTATACATATATATACTATACATATGTATAGTATATTATACATAGTATATGTATGCTATGTATATATGTATATAAAGTGTATATATATTATATATACTATGCACTACTACTACTAGTATATATATATATATATATATACACTACTGATATATATACATATATATACACAACTAATCAGTGATAAAGGCTAAACTCATACCACTTGTAATAACACAGATGAAAGTGGAAGGCATTATGCTATGGTGAAGTGAGCGTGAAGGAGAAAAATACTGGATGGTTTCACTTACATGTGGAATCTAGAGAAAAGTAAAATAGGATCAGACAAAACAAACTGTTAAGATTGACCCTTGAAAACAGACTGTAATGCTGAGACAATGGGTAGAAGAGTGAGAGGGGGTCAGTAGAGAACAAGGGGGTAGTAGAGCACAGTGGAATGTGGTAGAGGAATATGGGCATTTGGTGGTGAGAAAAATGATTGTAACTGCTCTGGAGGGGAGACACCATATATTGTAAAAATAGAAACAAAGATGCTACAAAACTAAATTCTAAAAATTAAAAATATTTCTTAAAAATGTAACAATGTTAAAAATTTATGGTAGAGTACCATATACCACTTATATTAAGTGAAATGATACTTACGGAGAAAGACAAACTCTGAATGATTTTACTCACATATGGGGTATAAAGAGTAAAAACAAATAAAGACAAACCAAAACAAATCTTTGAATTCTAGTTGCAAGAAGAGGGTCAAAAAAAAAAATAATCAAGTGTCAGTAATATTTTCCATTTATTGTTAATAAAGGCACCTTTTTAAACAGCAAAAATACATCTATGAAAATCCTACTTAATAAACTTGGGTGAATTTTTTTTTTATCTCTAATGCTGGTAACAGGGCAAGAGTGCCTGTCTCAATGTCCAATCAGTACAGTACTGAAGAACCCAGTTACTAAAAACAAGAAAGTAAAGAAAAATGGCATAAACATCAGATTAAGAAGTAAAACTGTTATTTGTATATGACATGTTTATCAATATGTAAATAACTCAGTCTGCAACATAATTATGAAATCTAATAAGTTTATTAAGCAGAGTCATAACATCCAAGTTAATTTTAAAAAACCAACTTCATTCTTATAGGATAACTAGACAATTAAATCATTAAAACAATACCATTTATAATAGAACAAAAAGTAAATAAAATTCATTTAACATCCTTATGAATAAATCTAAGATAAATCTTTTTTTGGGGGGTTACAATGGCACAATGAATACTATAAAATATCTTTGAGACAAATTTAAAAAGATTTACAAGTAGAAAAATTTATCATATTCAATGAATGCAGGACTACATTTTTGTTTAGGGAAACATTTTTTCCTTTAAAATCAATTAAATTACAGTAGAATTTTTTGTAGAATTGCCATGTAATTCTAAAATACATATAGAAATTAAGAAACAGAACGACCAAAACAATTTTTACAATATCAGACAATAATTAACATAAAGTTACAGTAATCAAGGCACTTTATATTTGTAGATGAATGGAGCAGAATTAAATTCACACAAATATAAAACACAAAGAATAGTTTGTGTTCTTAGAAGGGTTATTAGAATACAAAAATATATGAACCAGAAATTAAAAGTTAATAAATTGGAGTTTTCAATTTTTATTTCAAAAGCAAAAATATGAGAGAGTCTAGAATATACTGTCAACGTATATAGCATTTTCCTTACTATCCTAGGAACTCTTATAACTTAGACAAATAACCCACTTAAAAATGGGATTATCTGAACAGAAATAGTGCAAAAGAAATGCAATATCCAATAGAATCTTGAAAATATCTTTAAAAAATGAAAGTGAAAATAAAAAACTATGATGAGAAACCATAACATACAGATATTGGAATGGCAAAATTTAAAAGTATGACCATGCTATGTTTAGGAAAGTACTTAAAATAACTGGAATTCCCCAAAATTGTTGGTAAAATATGAAAGTTTGCAGCCACTTCAGAAAACAATTTGGCTTTTTAATTTTGCTTATAAAGTTAAATATATACTTACCGTATAACCCAGCAATCGCAGTTATAGGTATTTTCCCAGGAGAACTGAAAACATATGTCCACACAAAGACTTGTACAGGAATGTTCAAGCAGCTTTATTTGTACTGGCCTAAAACTGGAAACAACCCACATGTCCATCATCAGGTGAACGGATTAACAAAATGTGGTATATCCATACAATGGAATACTACTCAGCAATAAGAGACACTAGAAATACATGTGAGTGAAAGAATTCCAAGATTATATACTGCATGACCCCATCTTTAGACAGTTATAAAAAGCCATGCAAATATATAATGACACAAAGCATATCAGTATTTTCTTGGTATGGAGTATTGGGGGAGAATAAATTGTAAAAAGGCACACCAAAGTTAAGAGTTTTGGCAAAGATTCTTTTTATACTGTTGTGATATGCTTCATAACTGTTCATATGTTCAATTTATTCAACTATATAAATGAAATGAGTTAATTATATGTTAATACTATCAGCAGGTTGTAGACATTAACTGTAAGATACAATTGAGTAATTATTGTGTACAACAGTTCCACTTGTCATTGTAATTACCTCAATAAATGTTAAAAGTATAAAATTTTGAGTTGGGAGAGAAATTCTCATAACAAATTTTGAGAAAGTGAGGGAAGGCAAAGAATTACTATACTCCAAGGAGGTTAAAACTATGTCCTACTCAAATCATTTTAAATATTAATATCTAAAGCAAATGGCAGAATATGAACATTTTTTGCAAAGAATGATAAGTGCTCATTTTTTATAAATACCATTTTCTATATTTCTAGACGTTTAATATAAAATATTGATTTTATTTATTAAACAGCATTAAAAAGTGTGTTCTCTCTCACACACAAATACACCATCTTTTCCTGATAATAAAAACCAAGAAGTAAAAGTTAAAAAATAAGCTGTTGTACAGATAATTTCAATTAGAAGAGAAAATTATATAAATATTACCTAACATGTAAGAATGCAAGAAGAGGTACAATGGCAACTCATTTGTTGTATAGCTGTTTACTAACACTAAGAACTTAAAACACATTTACAAGAATAAAGAGACCAAAATCCCTCATGAGCGTAGAAATGAAATCACTAATTCTTAATACATAAAATCCAGTGCTATATAAAAATTATAAGTAATGGCCACATGTAGATATATTAGGTCAGTAAATGCAAGAGCAGTTTTAAGATGTGTAAATCAATGCATCATAAAATACAAATGATTAAAAAAGTATATAATCTCAGTAATGTCTAAAATATAAAAAAAATATTGTCTCATCCATAGTGAAAAATTAAAATAAGTATAAAATGGAAAGAAATTTCTTTCATCAACCTGATTACTGGCTTGTGAAAAGCACCTAAGAAGTATCATAACTAATCAGGAAAGCTCATGGGCCTTGGCAGTGGATACAGTATAAGAATGCTTGTTTCATCATTTCTGTTGAACAGTTCTCTGAACATTCTGACCAAACAGTGCAATAAAATTAAACAATGGGCATGGAAATTCTGATTAAATGTGAAATTGTCTTTACTCTTGTATGACATGATTATGTATGAAGAAAAGTCAATATGAAAAACAGAATTATACTGGTTTTTTAGGATACATGGCTAATATTTCTAGAAGAATATGGGAAAACATTCTTCATGAATTTGGGTAACAAAAATTTTGGAAGTGGGCACAATGCATTTGGTCTATTAAAAAAAATGAATTTTTTTTCACAATTAAAACTTCTGATATTTGAAAGATATCATGATGTAGAAAGAGAATACATATGGACTTATATCCAGTATATATAAAACAAAACTTGCATGTCAATTTTTAGAAGAAATGTGATAACTGTGTAAACAATTTGATCAGATAATAAAAAAGATACATAAGTATTCAAAGAGAACATGCAAAAATATTTGATATTAGTTGATAGTAAAGGAAAATTAATGCCACTTATGTAATAACACAATACCCTGATTGAAATGGTTAAACTAAAAAGATGGACAATATCAACATTTAAGAATGAAAGAACTAGGAATCTTACATATCACTGGTAAATATATAAAATCATACAACTACTTTGTAAACAAAATTTCTTAGCAGATTAAACATATCTTTCCATATCACCCTAGAAATCCTTTTATAGATTTATCCAAGAGTAATGGAAATGTGTTTTTATCATATGAAATAAAAAACTTAGATAAGAAAGTTTTTACAATTTTTGCTAAAAATAGTCCCAAAATGGAAACAATCCAAATGCCTACACCAAGAGCTGAATGAATAAACAGTGGTATATTTAACAGGTAGTTGGGTATGATTGTGACACAGGATAAAGGAATAATCTTGGGCAGTGGACATTTCATAATAGCTGGTTAAAACCTTAAACATACTTATCAAAATTTATCTAACTGTACAACTAAAATGTATACATTTAAAATTAAAACAGCATATATAAAATAAGCACATTACATCTTAATTAACTAAAAATTATTTTCTTACAAAAAAGTTAGCAATCATTATGGTTTCACTGGTTAATTCTACGAAACATTTAGACAAAAAAACACTTTTATTATGTACATATCAGGATACAGAGGAAATAACGCTCAATTTATTTTTCATAGTTGGTATACTTATGACAAAAACAAGACAGAAATGGTAATGAAATGTATAATATAAAAAATAAAACCCTGAAATATTAGCAAGCTAAAAAAATAGATACACCCCTATCCTGGCTCAGAAAGAACAAAAGGAAGAAAAAAATATAGGTGAAAGAAGAGAAATTACAACAGAAAAGGCAGAAATTCAGAGGAGAATCTAAGATTACTATGACCATTAATACAAAAACAAGGTGAACAATCTTGATGAGATGTAGACATTTTCAGATAATACTTCATCAAAAACTGGATAAAGAAGGCAGAGAGAGCCCAAAACAAACCAATCACAAGCAGCAAAATAAAAGCAGTAATCAAAATTCTCCCCCAAAACAATAACCCTGGACCAGATGGATTCATAAAGGAGTTCTACCAGGCATTCAAATTGAACTGGAACCTATCTTACAATTCTTTCAAAATTGAGAAAGAAGGAATACAACACCAAATACATTCTACAAAGCCGAAATCACACTTATACCAAAACCAAAGACAACACAAAGGAAGAAAACCATAGGCCTATCTCCCTAATGCACAGATGCAAGACGTCTCAAAAAAATCCTAGCAAATGGAATGCAATGAAGCATCGAAAAGATGATAAACCATGGCCAAGTGGGATCTCTCCCAAAGAAACAAGGATGGTTCAACACCCCCAAAACAAGTAATGTAATTCAACACAACAAAAAGTAAAACCATAGGATCATGTCAATAGATGCTGAGAAAGCATTTGACAAAGTTCAGCATTCATTCATGACGAAGGTTCTCAAAACTCTGGAGAGAGAAGGAACATACCTTAACATAATAAAAGCAGTAAGTGACAAACCCACAGCCAATATCATCCTAAATGGTGAAAACTGAAAGCCTTCCTTTTGAGAAACAAGGAACAAGGCAAGGTTGTCCACTCTCAGCACTGCTTGCAGTGTAATACCGGAAGTCCTAACCAGAGCAAAAAGGCAAGGGAAGAACATAAAAAAACATCCAAACAAGAAAAGAAGTAAAATTATCACTGTTTGCAATGACATAATAGTAGAAAGTTAAAACACTAAGAGTTCTACAGAAAAATTAATTAAAACAATAAACTGGTTCAGCAGCAAGTTACAAATGCAAGTTAGAAAGCCCAATGCACAGAAATTAGTAGCCTTCTATTAAGTCAGTCCAAAGAAAAATAAACTAAGAAGACTACCCTATTTATAATTGTATCAATAAATTTTAAACACGTGGGAATGAACTTAGCAAAGGATGTGAAATACCTATACTAACAAAGTTATAAAGCTTTGTTAAAACAAGTAGAAGATAGAAATAATAGAAAGAAAAAAAAAAGAAATAATAGAAAGATACTACTTCCTCAAGGACTGGAAAAACTAACATTATCAAAATGGCCATCCAACCAATAGCAATCTACAGATTCAATGCAATTCCACAAAAATTTTCAATGATATTCTTTAAGGAAATTGAAGAAATATTACTATAATTCAATAGAATAACCATAAGCCTCAAATAGCTGAAGCCTTCTTGATCAATAGGAGAGAGAATGGAAGGAAGTATTACACACCCAGACTTTAAATTATACTACAGTCATGGTAATTTAGACAGCATTGTATTGGAATAAACAGAGACACACAGGTCAGTGGAAGAGAATTGAAAGCCTAGAAATAAAGTCACACATGTATGGCCAACTACTTTATGACAAAGGAACAAAAAACATACATTGGAGCAAAGATAGTCTCTTCAATAAATGATGCTGGAAACACTGAACCTCTACCTTCAAAAGAATGAATCCTGACTACTTTCTCACACCATGCACAAAAACCAACTGAAAATGGATAAAAGACTTGGACATAAGACCTGAAAGCATTAAATATACTAAAGAAAACATAAAACATTCCATGACCTATACCACAGGGACATTTTTCAGGACACATCTACAGAAGAAAAGAAAATGAAGGAAATCAAAAACTGCTGGGTCTACATCAAATTAAAAGGCTTCTGTAGAGCAAGAGAGAAAAAAACAGAGTCACCCACGCAAATGAGAAAAGATTTTTGCACTCCATACAACTTATCAGGGTGTGATGTCAAAGATCTACGAAGCTGTCACACAACTCCATTAAGACAGTCTAGTCAAAAATGAGCAGAAGAATTTAAAAGACACCTCTCCAAAGAAGAAATATAAATGTCCAACAGGCAAATAACACATGGTCAATATCACTTACAATCAGAAAATGTATATCAAAACCACAATTAGACACTACCTCACACCAGTAAAAATAGTGAATATACAGAAAACATGTTACAAGTACTGCCAAGAGAAAAAACAAACACTTTTACATTGTGGGTGGGAATGCAAACTGGTCCAAAACTATGTAAAGTTGTGTGTAGAACCCTCAAACTATTGAAAATAGAAAACAGAACTACCATTTGATCCAGTGATTACAATACTGGGGATTGAACCAACGGATACAGAAACACTAATTCAAAAGGACACCTGTACTCACATGTTTACTGAAGCACTATTTACAATATCCAGATATGCAAACAACCCCAGCAACCCAAAACAGACACATGGATCAAGAAGTTTTGGTATACTTACACAATGGAATATTATTCAGTAGTCAGAAAGGTAAAATGACATTTGCAGCAACATGGATGGAGCTAGAAGAAATCATACTAGCCAAAATAAGCCAGAACAATAAAAGATAAATACTGATGGTCTCACTTTTTGTGGCATATAGAAAAAAAAAATAAATGGACAAGGAAAAGTTTTAACAAACTGATTAACAGAATGAAACCATACAGTAATGAAAGGGAAGAGAGGGAGCACAAACTCAGGGGAGGTATGAACACAAGAGATCATGATAATGATCCACAGGTGATATGGTGGTGGGAGAACTTTGGAGTACACAATGATGTAGGAAAACATTTTTTATTATGTATATATTTATTAACTATATACTTTTTATTATTCATTTTTACATTATAATACATATTCATGTATGAAATTCATTTCCTAAATCATTTAAAATATTTTTTCAATAAAAAAATATAAAAAAAACTAAAAAGAAAAATCCCATATAATTCCATTATCCCACTGCTGAGCAGCTACCTTAAAAAGGTAGTGAATTACTGATTATTCAGCAATTGAAAAAATATATGCCATTTCCAAGTACACAGATGAACCTAGCAGTTATTATGCTTAGTAAAAATGAGCCAAATAAGGAGAAACATGTCATGATTTCACTCACATGTGGGATATAAGAAACAGAGATAAATAAAACAAACTTTCAGCCTATCAGGAAAAGTGTTTATCAGTGGGAAATTGGAACAATAAGGACAATTTAATGGTGAAACATATAGTTAGACTTTTAGAGGTGACCTTAAAGTAGTATAATTACTTCAATTTTAAAAAAAGATATAACACTTGTATGGGAAATAAAGGCACTATGCTTTAAACTGTAAGCTGTGAGATTATGGAAGATTTTCACATTCTACAGTAGATATTTCTATACCATTTAAAATATTACAAGCATATATTGTTGTGTCACCAAATAAGTAAATCAATCTAAAAATGCAACAACAAAAAAGTGGGGCTCAGAATCCATTAAAGAAACTCCATAGGCGCGGCTCCAGTGGTGTAATCGGTTAGTGCGCGGTACTTATAAAAAAACTCCATAATGTCTGTAGTTACACATATTGTTACATATTGAACTACATTTTGAAGCATCTCTTTTGAACATCTGGTGTAATAATACACCAAAAATAATGTCAAAAATCACAATATCTATTTACTTAAATTAGTGTTCTATAAATTTATGAGGAAATAAATTTTAAATGGTATAATTTTAATCACATTTAATGTAATATGAAAAATAATATAAAGCCCAACATAATATATTAAATCACAATCCCCTAGTATTAGGTATTAGTAGTCATTGAAAATAAAGTTAATGTGAAAACAGAGAAATGAGGAAGATGTTTAAAACTTAATGGTGAAAAGAAAGTAAATCATAATTTCATTATTCCTAGTGAACTATTATTGATAGCTCTATCAAATTTATAAATTTGTGAATACAAACACCAGGTGACACTATACCCAAATAAGTTCAATCACATTCCCTTTACTGCTTCCAGAAGTTAAATTTCTTTTTTATTTTAAGGGGAGTATTATCCTTGGATTACATCATGGTTTTAGCATTTATGAATAAATATCCATAAAACATGACTAAATTTATTGTTTAGCTTACTTTCCATACATTTTGTATAAGATATGTATCGAAATGTTTGCAATTACCATGCATTCACTGTCATTCCTATATAACAATCCATTGTATGAATACATCACTACATTTAGACATGTTATCATTAATGGACATTTTGGTTGTCTCTAGTTTGGGAACTTAAGAAAAACATATTGCAATGTAATTACCATAATATCAACTGTTTCCCAAAGTTGCATGAACATCACATCCATTGAACACTTATTCCAATTTGATGAATGTGTAGTAGTATCTCATTTTGTTTTTAAAATACATTTTTCTGATTACAAAATGGTTGACACAGTTTGATGTATTCATTAACTGTCAGCTTTCAGCTAAGACTGGATGTTGTGAAATGAGGAAAACTTCATTTCACTATCTTATCTGGCTTCAGTACACTGAAGATAGCACTGGCATGATAAACATCTGGACAGCAAAGAGGAGCTTCTCCATTTCTCCAATGTTTACCTTAAGAAACATTCCCTAGGAGTTACTAACAAATGTATGGGTAAATCCTGCTTGCCATTATCTCACAGGAACTAATATTTTACCCTAATTTTATTGTACTTTAGCCATTTGTCTGCCCTAGTTAATTAGTCGTAAAACATTCTTTTGGTCACCTTTTTTCCTCTTGCCTAGACCCTATAAAAAGCCGAGTAATTTACCTTAAAGTTGTTACTAGTCATGCTTCTGATAGCCTGCAGTCTTGGACTGTGTCAATCTCTCTGGTTCATCCTTTCTCGCAACTCTGCGCCTGGCTCTTTACAATTAACCATTGGAAGTTTTTCTTTTGTTAATAGTCAAATTTTTTTACCCAGTTTTAAAACTGCTCTTTCATATGTTCTGGGTACAAGTCTTTTGTTCCTAATATCCATTACAAATATTTCTTATATTCTTCAGATTAATTTTTTTCTCTTTTGATAAACATAAATACTAAATCTTTACATTGGTAAAATTATCAATCTTTTTTATTAAAGTTAGAGATTCCTGTTATTGGGAAATCTGCTGCTGCAGCTCAAGAAATATGAGAGCTCCCTATGTTATGTTCTAAAATGCTTAGTTTTCCATTATGCATAAGCCCATATGTCCAATATGGGGATGACTGTATCATTTATTTTTGTATTGTTTTACATTCCAGAATTATTTTTATGTATTTTAAATATATGTTAAGCATTCACAAATTCAGAAATATATCATCATTTCATCTTGGTAGAGTATCCTTTTTTTATTATGTAATGTCCCTTTAGGTTTATCTACAACACTTGTTGCCTTAAAGTTTATTTTGTCAACATTAGCTGCTTTTAATATTCTTCATGACCTTTTGATACATTAAAATAAGGGTTCAAGATTGCATGTCTGAACAAGATACATTTAAAGTTTAAAAACACCTTACAAAAACATGTATCTTGTGTATACAATTAACTTCACAGTATAATTATGGTACAATTATGGTATTAACAAAATAATACAAAAGTGAGTAAATACAGTAAAGTATAATTTAGTTATTTCTAATCATAGACACTGACACTGGAATGCTATTAAAAAAGCTCCTGTTGATTCTCTCTGGGATTCCCAAAAGCTTGAAATGTGTAACAGCAAATTGTACCTAAAAAAGATTCACCAGAAAAATAATTCTCCATCCAGAGGTGGAGAGGGAGGTATAAGAGTAGGAATAGGAACAAAGAGGGGTGAGTGCATAAGGATCTATGGCAGTGAACTACACAGTTCTTTGGTGGTAGTGAATAATAGCAACAATTCCTGAAGTGGAGGATCATATACTTCTACTATGGAAACAATTTTGTAAAGCAGTATTAACTAAATTAAAAATATTTGTTTAAAATATTTATTTGTTTAAAAATATACTTAAAGATATTTTTAATATATAATATATAATGTTGTATAAGGTATATATACAATTTACAATTTACAATAACCACTAAAAATAACAGAAGAGATATCCAATTTCTTTATCAACATGTAAGAATCAGTAAGATACTTAGTATAAATGCAAATTTCTGGCTCTAAAACCTTGGATTTAGTTTTGAAAAAAATGAGGTAATTCTGATATATGTAGTAAAAGTTTTTAAACCATAGCTATCACATACAGAAGAATATGCAAAGGGAAGTGGGCTTTTATGTAAAAAATTCTTAACATCCAACTGAGATTTTTTTTGAAGTGATTAAATAGAACTAAAATAAAGATGAAAGCAAAACATACAGTTTTATAGCAATTACGCAATTAAATATATCATAATTTGTCTTAAATTCTACCAGAAACAATATTCTAGTTGGTCTTTGGCTAAAGCATTTTTACTATATAACTTACAAAACTCTATGACATCTATAATTCACAAATTAAAATTTTATTTTTCCTTCTGAAGTTTTAAAATGATTAAGAAAATGATGCATATAGTCAGCAATGCTGAACATGAAATTAGAGCATTTTACATTGAGAATTAATTTAAGATGTTACAAAAATTAAAAGTAAGAAAAATAAGTGGTAATGTGAAGTCTCCAGTAGTTCATAAGTCAAAGATTTTTTCATCTGTTTTCTAGAAGTAAAAATAAGATATGCAAAGAAGAAAACATCACTATTTATTTAACCTGCTGCTGAGAAGGTAAATTTCCCAAACACAATAAACAAACCTGTCCTGATTTTCATTGTTGAACATAAACTTGGCATATCTTCATTTTGAAAATAAATCATTTTACAACAGACATCATTTTTATGTGCTTCTACCTAGTATTTCATATCATACTTGAATTTCAGGCTTGTAAGCTTGTCTAGTTACCACTATTTTATACTGCCTCCAGATTCATGGAGTGATTTAAATGCCTTTTGTGTAACATGTATTTTAAACTTTTAGATTGACAACCTTATGTTATATAAAAAAGTACTATATATGATTATCTGAATTCAAATAATATTCACTGAATTATGTTCAAAAGAGAAAAGCTCAGTTATCCTCAGTCTAACCGAAATTAAAACACACACACATGCACAAAGGCAATCCTAAATTAAAATATTTATTACCAAAGCCAGAATATAATGAACTTTAGCACATAACTAGTTATAAGTCTACCGAGCAATGATAATTCCATTAAGATTCAAAATTAAATTTTATTTCCCTCTTAAAATGGAAGATATGACTCTTATAATCACATTAAATCACAATCTTCCATTCATCATGTTCCATGTATCTTCTGACTATCCTCCAATCCTAGTCAAATTGTTCCCAGCAATCTGATGCTCACTCGTGTCTGCATGAATTGTACTTGTTAATAATTCTTATCTTCAAAATCCTACCTAAAGTCTCAAATCACATAGAAAGGCTTAACTTAGTTACACTAATCCTTTGTGATCTATTTCAAACTAGTTGCTTTAATTTTTAAATGTGTATGTATATATATATATATATATATATACATATATATATATATTTCACATCTTTGTATTCCGAGGATCATCCACCACCTTTCATCCCTGACCATTCCCATCTCTTCACTGCCCCCCCTCCCCTCCCCCACCCTCTCCCCTTCCCCACTAGTTGTGCACTTTAGTTAGGTTATTCGCTTGTTTTGACTTTTCCTTCTGGCCTTTTGCTTGCTTTTCCTATATGCCATATATTAGTGAAACCATTTGGTTTCTGTCTTTTTCTTTCTGACTTGTTTCTGCTAATATGATTTCTTCTAGGTACATCCTTGTTATCAAAAATTTGTCAAATTTGTCATTTTAAATTGATGAGTAATATTTCATTGTGTATATATACCACATCTTTTTCATCCATTCATCTGTCTTGGGACATTTGGGTTGTTTCCATGTCCTTGCTTTTTTAATTCTCTTCCCTAAGGCTTAAGCATTCTCTTGTTCCCTACTTATTTCATGGATGTATCTCCCATGTCTCATAAACTCTGTAGACAGGGATCATATATTTGGGAGAGCAAAAAGAGTAATTCAGAGGCAGAAAATATTTCTGAGATTTATATATATATTTATTTTTAATGCACATTCCATGGGACCTGTTGTAAGGAATAAGATAACTGCTCATAGAACTTGATCAAATAAACATGTAGTAACTTAAAAGTTACAATTACATTATAAAATTAGAGATCTTTACAATACCTGAATTTTTATAAATGCAAAAATAATTGTATGGTAAAACCATTTTTATGTCTCAAAGATTCAAATCTATTATTGTTTTATTTAAAAGAACTATACTCAATGATTTCAAAATAATTATATGCAAACACTTTAATTTTTACATTTAAGTTTGAGCTGAGGAAAATATAATTGTATATATTTAAATTACTAGGTTTTAAGTTCACTGTTTGGTATATTCAGATTTTTTCTGTATCCATACCTGTGTTCTACAGTATTACACACAGATTATTAAAATTGTTACAAAGTTGGCATTTGCTTGTTAAGTTTATTTGTTAAATTTGTACTATAACTTCTGAAGTAAACTTTCAGCACATTTTTTCAAGTTTCATATACTTAAAATCAGAAAGAAAACTAAAGCCAAATTTAATCAAGTTAAATACAAACAAAGAAAAAAGAACACTTACAACTCTATTATATGACAAGGCTTTTAATCTAACCTAAGATAGCAGTAAAAGAAAACAATCAAAAAGACTGAATGAAAATTGTGCTGAGTGATATTTATATCAGACATTTTTTTAAGCCATAGGATAAATTGGTTGACTCAAATCCTGAACAAAGAAAAATTCAAAGACAGAATCCATGAATTCATCCTAAAAGGAATTCTTCTCTAAGGATGAATTTCAACAAAATACAGACAGCTGTGCTGACCTGTGAGGCTAGAATCAAAAATCAGAAAAATAACTGATAATGAAGTATTTCATAGGGTTATTTTAAAAACCAAAATCTGTCAGTAATTTATCCTAAGAAATATCATTTGAATCTTTATAGGGTAACTAATTCTTAAGTGTCTTGCAACTATCAGTTTATTCCTTCATACAATGTCTAGCTACTCTTCTTAGTAAGTTAATGTCAATATCAAAACTAAGTAACTTTCTTTTTTAAATTTATTCATTCAGATCTAGATACTCTTTTCAAACACACTAATTGTTCCAAATTAACTAAAGTGATATCAAAATATTAGTAAACAGAAGTGATTGTTATTAACTCAGGCATACGTAAATTTGCATAAATCTAAAACAAGACATTGCATTTCATTACATACCACAGCACTCAGGACATTTTGGATGTTTCATGATATTTATTCCATACCCAGGAAAGCAGCGATTAATCCAAACCATCTCTAGAGTACCTTCAATATAGTATATTTCAGGCAATGGCGCTGCACGTCTGCCTAGAACTTCTACTTGTTGATTAAAAAATCTCTCTATGAGAGTTTTAGCCTAAAATAGAAACATAACATCAAAAAGTTTTTATCACAAATGAAGGCAATTTTTTTTTAAAAAAGGATGTTACTCATTAGAAACAGAGGAATATATATTCCCAAGGCCCTTCTCTTGTATTGTATTCATTGTTATAAATAACACTTGTAAAAATGATATTACTTCTAGTCAAATACATTTTCAAATGTATTTCCAAATAAAATACAAGTAACAATTTAGATAATTTAGATATATAATCAAATTTGTGGTCCTCTTGGATGTTGA
This sequence comes from Uropsilus gracilis, assembly GCA_004024945.1. Lineage (NCBI taxonomy): Eukaryota > Metazoa > Chordata > Mammalia > Eulipotyphla > Talpidae > Uropsilus > Uropsilus gracilis. The sequence continues at coordinate 81,078 of PVHY01003434.1, forward strand.
TATGAGCAAAATCAAAACAGCACTTGGCAATTAAATACATTCTAAAAACTATATTCTAACTATTAAATGTACTTGGAGAAATATACTTTATGAATCTTGAAAAAAGCATGTCCAGAGGCATTGACTTCACTGCAAAACTTCTAGTTCTAAAATTTGAATTTACAAAGTAATTAAACATCATTCTGATATGGGATGACTCCGCTGGATCAGCTGCCGCGGTCTCTGGTAATGAAGTAGTTGAAAATTATATTGAGCGCCATACTGTCCAGTGGGCAGGGTCTGAGAGAAAGACCCATGAAAGAAAACAAGAAGCATAAAAAGGGTGCAATAAAAGATGAGCCAAAGAGAGATGTGGAAGCAAGAAGAATGGCGGTCTGATAGAGAAGCCCAAGTGGTCAGGCTGGGCGAAAGTCCCCTGGAAGAATGAGCTGGTGGTGGCAAAGAGACATGGTGGGAAAGAGGCCGGCAGAAGAGTAGCCAGTATGAAGAAAGTGGAGCAGCAGCAAGGTGGCATGGATGCTGTTTGGTAAGCTGGAAACTGGGAAAGTCAGAGATTTGGAAAGCTGAATTTGCATCAGTATTTGCTGGAAAATTCTGAAGAACCTTGGAGAAGAAGAGTAGCTCAGAGTGTTGAAGAGAGAAGAAGAAAAGAGAAGATGGAAAAGACAGACAGGACTTTACAGAGTGCCTGCCTAAGGTTTGGGGGGACAAAGGGGCACCATCTTGGATATGTGTTTAGGGCTTTCATACTAAACAATAATTGGAGTAAAATAACTGGCCACTTGTGACACTAAAGACTTTTTGTTTTCCTGGTTAATTTTCCTTGTTAATAAAACCCCATTGCTTAAATTGCATTGTGACTGTTTCAACTGCCATGTGCAGGTGGTAAGATTCTGGGTGGCAGCAGTCACATTTTTAAAGTGCTTTTTTCCTTTGGCTTGTTGGTTACAGGCTTCTGCCCCATTTGATTCAAAATCAATTTTGATATAGCTTATCATTCTGATGATTTTTTGGTTATAATATTATTCTATTTTGACTTCTAAAATTATTAAAATAATTATATTGTTCAGTAACTGATAATTTCTATCTGTTGAATTTTTATTGCTATTTTTTTCATACCCTCTACATTTGAAAGTGAGAAGAGTCTGGAGGATTTTTTATTTCAGGGATTTGGATGCCAACATTGCATCCAATGAGAAGAAGCACAGCTGTTGTTGAAGACTAGAGAGCTGAAGGTTGAGGCTGAATATCTGGAGATGGGAGTTTGTTTGGGCCCTTATGATTACTATTTTGTTGAGCAGTGGGAGATGCCTGAAGCTGGGACTTCTGTCTGCTGGTGGGGTCTTGTGAAGAACGTTTCAGGGAGAAGAAGAGCAGACAAAGCAGAGAAGGCTTTGTAGAACAACAGTCAGAGGAGTGGAGAGGCTTTGAGTAAAGATAGAACAGAGACAGAGGACAAGAGAGCAGCAGAAGAGCAGTAGGAAGAAGGCTGGAAGCTGTGCCTTCTCAAGTATGGAGAGAAAAGGCCAGCTTTGGAAAGTGTACTTTATTTTGGAACCCCCACTTCAGGCTGGGAGGAAAAAGGAGGTGAGATATTTGGACACAGGCATTTTGAAACTCGGGAGCTTTACTGAGGACTTAGAGATTGACTGAACTGGAGTAAGACAAGAGTCACTCCTGGTATCCAGGACTTTCACTCCTTTTCTCTCTCTCCTTTGTAAATAAACCCATTTTTTTTTGTTGTTTGCCTATAACAACATGGTCAGTCTTGCAACTATGGGCATTCCTGTCAGGGAAAGTTGGCAGTTGTCAGCTTGCAGTGCTAGCCTTTTCCGTGTAAGTTTAGTCTGACTCCCTTTGGCACCTGGTTTCAAAAGTTCATTCTGTTCAATTCTAGCATGCTAACTTTCACCTCTAATCTAATCAGAAGTCAAGCTGAATTGATAATGTTGATCTATAACCGTAATGGTATACCTCAGCTTGATGATTTCTTGAAACACCTTGCAAAATATACCTCTTCCAAGTGGTTATCAGGTTTTCACAATTGCTTTTTATGCTTTTGGTAAATTTGTTGCTATTTGCTTATTTAAAAACATAGATTTTTACTAAGGAAGTGCTTAAAAATTAATCACTTTAAATTATAGGTTATAATTAAAATTTTCAGGGGATATATTTGTATCACATAACTTCCAAATCCAAAATCATTAATAGTACATAACATGGCAGAACAGAGAGATTGAAAACAATCACTCTGCTAAAAACTGAAAAAGAGAAAAAGACCAAAATACATTCCTGGAAAAATATTCTTAGAACGGAAACCAGAACATCGGAAGAAAGACCAAGAAACAGAGAATGAAGGTGGACAGGCTTCAGATTACATAGAGTCTGATGAGCCACTCTATAGGCCATTTGCACATTGCCAGAGAGGGCACCCACAGTTAGTTGAGACTGAGTTTTTCATCATTATCATATCATCATCACCTCCAACCCTGATGCACTGCTGACTCTAGCTCAGGATACCTTGGTTGCTGGAGACTATGCAGACTGAAATCACATGCAGCTACTGCTGCCACTCACAAGGGAGAGGCCCTGGCCTCATGCTTCCAGTCAGCCCAAGGAGCAAAAACCCCTCCCCCATATTGCCATCTCCTGAAGGGTTCAGAAAAGCTCAATAAGGAAGGGTAATTAGCCCAGGCAGAAAGAGCCCGTCCCACACATGGTAATCTCTCCAGAAAGTGAGACATTAAGTGGAGAAGTGCCCACCAGTCAGTAGGGGAATGCTGCTCCTCCACACAGAAGAGCAACCAGGAAGACGCAGAAAATACTTCCATTCCCTTCATCCCTTCAGTTCCCTTTTCTTCCCCTTTCTTTTCTTTCCTTTTCTTTTCTCCCCCCACCCCCGTCTTTCTTATCATTATTTTCTTACCACTTTCTTTTTTTCATTCTGCTATTTTTACTTCTTTCATTTCCTTTATTTGCTTTCAATTTTTATATTGTCTTCACTTTTTTACCTTCCCATACCTTTTTCTCCCTATTTTTTTTTCCTATTTTCCCTTTCTTGCCTTCTAGGAACCATAATTTCAAAGGAAATACACCTTGAAAAGAGGATCCCATTCACTCCAACTGCTCCACCCTAAGGACCACAACCTAGTTGGACCTAACAAATTCAGAGAGCACTCCAAAGCAGCAAGCAGACACCTCACAGCAGACTTAAATCCATGTTGTGCCCATCAGGACAATATCACACAGGATCCCAAACAACCCAGGATGAGGCCTAGGATTTCACTTTAAACAGTAGGAGTAGATAGACAGGAACTCCTGGAATAAATCATAGCTCACATCAGCATTTGTCACAGAAGACTACCTAGGTAGGAGCTCTGGAAAAGACCCACACCCAAGTTATAGCTGCTACAGTGATACCCAAGGCAATGTAGGAGAACCTGGAAATCCCATCCACTGGCATTAGCCACCCGGCACTCACAAGCCCACATGGAAACCACTGGACTTTCCATTCTCCAATTCTAATAGCCCAAAACAACCAGACAGGAGTGAACAGAAGCCCTGCCTGCCATCAGCAAAAGTCTGGTTGACAGGAATTGAGCCAAGAGTGGCAGGGACCTGCACATCTACCTGTACACAGCAGCCCAGGCACTAGACAAGTCACCTATTTATGGGGTCATCTGTCCATGACCCAGACAGATCTCCAAGAAATTATGTGTACTAGCATCACTGGCACTGGCACGGGACATCATGGGCAAAAACAAACCCAAAGGTAAACTATGGGAAAGAAGAAAATCACGAATGATCAAATGAATGCTATGAGTAACAATATACCACAAAAGAAAGTCACCCATTAAAATCAACAGTACAGATACAGAAGAATATTTAAAACAGATACAAAATAATATTTAGAACCGCCATAAAGAAAACACTGAAAGATTTAAGAAAAAAGGCAGACAAAGAATGCTATACAAAATACAGAAAACTCAGGAATGGAAATGATGAAAGTCTAAAAAAATATATAGCAGATATTAGCAAATCAAGGGAGGGACTACAGAAAAGCAACGAAGAATGAATAGAAGAAATGGAAGAATAAATCAGTTCTCTCAAAAATTCAAATATAAATAGAACCCAAAAAGAATGAAGAGAGGGGTGTAAAAGAAGTATTAAAAAACACCCAAGAACTAACAGATACCATGAGGAAAGGAAACATAAGAATCACAGGAATCCAAGGCGAGGAGAGAGACAAAGGAATAGAGAAACTAATCAGGAAATGACAGAAGAGAATTCCCCAAATGTGAGACAAGAAACAAAAATAGAGATACAAGACACTAGAATACAACCAATATACCATAATGAAAGAAAAAAAAAAGCTACTACAAAACACACAATAGTAAAAATCCCAAATATCCAAGAAAAAAATATATAAAGAAGGCAAGAAACAGTCAATAAATAAAAATCAATTAGGCTCACATCAGACTGCTCAGAAGAACCACTTCAGCTAGTAGAGAATGGAGTGACATATTCCAAGATAAAACATGCCAGCCAAAGATATGCTAGTCTGTGGAGCTCTTTCATTTATGAGAGGAAAACATGTACATTCCCAGACTAACAAAATATTCAGAAATTCACTTACTACTAAGCCCCCATTTTTTTTTCAAGAAATATTACTAGAAGTTGTAAAATTTAAACCAACAGAGGAATGAACAGGGAGAACATACAAGTTAATACAACAATAAGATGAACAAAATGACAAACACGGACTTCCATACATCAATAATCACCCTTAATGAAATGGACTAACTCAGAAAAAAAAAAAAAAAAGAGTAACAGACTGTATTAGAAAAGAAACCCATTCTGCACCCCTGGAGTTCTATCATACTGCTGAAGATAAACACGGGTAGAAAGAAAAGGGCTGGAAAACAGTCCTACAAACAAATGGGCCTCAGAAGGAAGCAGGTACAGTAATAATTATATTACCTAAAACAGATGACAGACTTCAAACTATAAATGAATAAATAAGTAACAAGAGACACATGACCACTACAGAGAACTCAAGGGTCATAATAGCAAAGACATAACATTCATCAATACATATGCACCAAATATAAGTGCACTAAAATGCTAGCATCTCTGAGAAAAAAAATGTAGAAAATACATATGTAATAGGGCACTTTAATACCCCATTCTCACCAAGGGACAGAGCAATGAGGAAAAAAACAAAAAACAAAAAAAACATGGACAATATAATTCTAAGTGAATACCCAGGCTAAATGGGCCCAAAAATATCTATAGTGCATTGCACCCCCCACCCACCCAAAACTGAATACACATCTTTCTCAAGTACACGTAGATCATTTTCGAGGATAGACCATGTACTGGGCCTCAAGACCAGTATTAGCAAATACGTGAAGGTTGAATTCACACCAACCACTTTGTCTGACCATAAAGGCATCAAACTAAAAATGAATCATAAAAAGACAGAAACCTACCATTTCATGAAAATGGAAACCCTCACTATTGGAACACTATTGGATTAATGAAGAAATCAAAGAGGAAATGAACAGATGAATTCTTCCAGATGAATGACAACGAGGACATGACCTGCCAGAATGACCTGCCATGACCTTGCAAAATACTGCAAAAGCAGTATTCAGAGGACAGTGTATATATCAATACAGACTGATATCAAGAAGGAAGAACCTAAAACACCAACCTAGTTGCCTATCCAAACAAACTAAAAACACAAAGAAACATCCAAACACTAACAGAAGAAAATAAAATGCAAGCAAAAAGAAAAGAAACAGAGAAGACAATCTAAGTGATCACTGAAACAAACAGCTTCTTCTGTTAAAAAAAATAAAACAAATAGATAACCCCTAGCCTGGCTCACAAAGAACAAAAGGGAGAAAACGCAAATAAATATAGGTGAAAGAAGAGAAATTACAACAGAAAAGGCAGAAATTCAGAGTCACATGTGAAATCAGTAATTTCTGATTACTACGAACATTTATACACAAACAAGGTGAACAATCTTGATGAGATGTAGAAATTTTCAGATTATACTTCATCAAAAACTGGATAAAGAAGGCAGAGAGAGCCTAAACAAACCTATCACAAGCAGCAAAATAAAAGCAGTAATCAAAATCCTCCCCCAAAACAATAACCCTGGACCAGATAGATTCATAAAGGAGTTCTACCAGGCATTCAAATTGAACTGGTACCTATCTTACAATTCTTTCAAAATTGAGAAAGGAATACAACACCAAATACATTCTACAAAGCCGAAATCACACTTATACCAAAACCAAAGACAACACAAAGGAAGAAAACCATAGGCCTATCTCCCTAATGCACAGATGCAAGACGTCTCAAAAAAATCCTAGCAAATAGAATACAACAAAACATCGAAAAGATGATAAACCATGGCCAAGTGGGATCTCTCCCAAAGAAACAAGGATGGTTCAACACCCCCAAATCAAGTTACGTAATTCAACACAACAAAAAAGGAAGTAAAACCATAGGATCATATCAATAGATGCTGAGAAAGCATTTGACAAAGTTCAGCGCTCATTCATGATGAAGGTTCTCAAAACTCTGGAGATAGAAGATAGATATACCTTAATATAATAAAAGCAGTAAGTGACAAACCCACAGCCAATATCACCCTAAATAGTGAAAACTGAAAGCCTTCCCTTTGAGATCAGGAGCAAGGCAAGGCTGGCTGTCCACTCTCAGCACTGCTTTGCAATACAACACTTGAATTTCTAGCTAGGGGAAGAAGTCCAGAGAAGGAGATACAAGGAATCTACACTGGGAAAAAAAAAATCAGCTTGCAGATGACATGATAATTTATACAGAAAAAAACTAAAAACACAATGGAAATCTAATGAAAATAATAAACCAGTTCAGTAAGGTAGCCACTTACAAAATCAACACACAAAAGTCAGTCACCTTCTTATATTAAAAAAATCAGTATGGAAAGAAGAAATTAAGAAAAGTACTCTATTCACAATTGTAGGAAGGAAAACTAAATAGCTGGGAATAAACTTTAAAAAAAAATGTGAGGGGAGAGGGTGAGTGCATACTCAGGCCCATCTTCCAAGTGCTGGCCCACCTCATCAGTGCACACCTAGTCCTTGGACATAGCAAAGATTACTTCCATGCAGCCATCCCATGCTGGGCAGTGAGCACAAAAAGGCCCCTCTTCTGCACACCACGCCACAAGACGACTACCCCCACCAAACCAGCCTGCAGCACCCTCCAGCCCATACAGAGCTCTGCCCTGAAATACCAGCATCCCACGTTGGAACTGGAATCTTCATATACTGTAGTATAGGCCCAGGTAAGAGTACCCACGTGAGAAGTCTCAGGGAATACATCTCTATTCCTCCCAAAAACATGGCAAATACTTACAAAACCTAGTAATACCACAAAGAAATAGTCTCAACGGCACTAGTGACACTAGTACACCAAGGGCAGAGCAAATCTGAAAGCAAAACTGGGAGAAAGGAAAATCACAAATGACCAAACCAACCAGCATTAGACCAACACACCTCAGAAAGTAAATCAGCTCACTGAAACCAACAACACAGATGCAGAAAAAATATTACAACCTGACAGAAAAAGAATTCAGAACCATCATTAATTTAAAAAAAAAAACAAAACAAAAAACTGATTTAACAGAAAAGGAAAAGAATAAGATGAAAAACATAATCAATGAATTAAGAAATGAGAATGAATCCTTAAAACATAAATTGATGGAAGTTAATATAACAATAGAGAAACTAAAGAGTTCAGGGAAAAAGCCAAGACCAAAAATAGAAGAAATGGAAGAAAGGGTTGGTTAGTACTTCAGAAGATTTAGACTAAAACAGGGGAAAAAAAAAAACAAACAGAAAGATAAAAGATAAGCAAACACTTGGGAAAATATTTGAACAACTTGAGAAGAACCAACATCAGAAGTAATTGAAGAGAATTTTCCAAACCTGAAGAAATGAAAATAGACATATATACAAGAACACCATAGTATTATAATGAAAGAAAAACTATAGCAAGACACATAATAGTTAAAATACCAAACTGTAAGACAAGGAAAAAATAGTGAAGCTAGCTAAACGCAGAAAACAGATAACCTATAAAGGAACACGTTAGGCTCACCTCCAACTTATCAGAAGAGACATTAGGGCAAGAAGACAATGGAGTGAGGTATACAAAAAACTCCAAGAATTAAAATGCCAGGCAAGCATACTTTATCCTGCAAAGCTTTCCTTCATATATAAGGGTAAAAATATGGTCCTTTTCCAATAAAAAAAAGTTGCCAAAAAATTCACCATAGCCTAGCCCCCCTTCAAGAAATTCTATAAGAAACTTTAAAATGCAAACCAACGGAAGCAAGAACAAGGAGAAAGGAAAAAGTATATTAATTGAACGACCAAAAAAAAAAAAAGAATAAATAGACAAGTACAGATGACTAAATATCAATAATAACCCTAGATATTAATGGACTAAACTCAACAATAAAAAGAGAATAGCAAAATTCATTGAAAAACAGAATCTGACTTTCTGCTGCCATCAGGAAACACATCTAACTGCTAAAGATAACTGCAGATTGAAAGCAAAAGTCTGGAAAACAATCCTACAAGCAAACATACCCCAAAAGAAGGCAGGTACAACCACACTCATAAATCAAATTTCAGACTAAAAAAAGGCAATTAAGAGACAAGGGTGGCCACTAAATAATGATCAAGAGGACAATACATCAGGAAGACAAAACACTTATCAATATTTATGCACCAAATGAAGAACCATCAAAATGTACCAGACAATTACTAGCATCTTTGAAAAAAGACATTAAAGAAAATACATATGGAGTAGGATACTTCAACACCCCATTCTCACCAAGGGACAAAGCTACTAAACAAAAAGTAAACATAGACACAGTAACCTGAAACAAATGCCTTAATCAACTGGATCTAATAGGAATCTACAGAATACTCACCCCATAATGAAGAATACATCTATTTTTCAAGGGCACATGGATCATTCTCCAAGACCGATCATGTACTGGGCCAAAGGACCAGCCTCAGCAAATACACATAGATTAAAATCACACCAGTGATTTTCTCTGGCTATAAAGGCACTAAACTAGAAATCTATCATGAAAAGAAGGAAAGTAAACCTCCGATTTCATGGAGACTAAAGTCATCACTATTGGAAAAAGAGTGGATTAATGAGGAAATCAAAGAAGAAATAAAGAAATACTTTGAGATGAATGATAATGAGGATACAACTTTCAGAACATATGGGATGCTACAAAAGCAGAAATAAGAGTGAATATATAGCAATACAGCCTCAACCTAATTTCACATCTCAGAGAACTAGAGAAAGGACTTCAGAAAAACCCAAAAGCAAGTAAAAGGAAGAAAATAATTAAAGTTCAGGCAGAAATAAATGAAACTGAAACAAAAAGACAATCGAAAAGATCAACAAAATAAAAACTGGTTCTTTGAAAAAAATAAACAAAATAGATAAACCTCCAGTGAGGCTCACAAAAAAAGAGAAGGGAGAAAATGCAAATAAGAATCATATATGAAAGAGGAGAAACTACAAGAGGCAAAGCAGAAATATAGAGGATAATTACAGGTTATTAGGAATACCTATATGCCAACAAGTTCAACAACCTTGCTGAGAATTTTTAGAAGTGTACATCCATCTAAAACTGAATAAAGAAGACAAAGAAAGCCTAAATAAACCAATCTCAAGCAGCAAAATTGAAAGAGTAATAAAACCCCTGCCCAAAAACAAAAGCCTTGTCTAAATGGATTTACAAGCAAGTTCTACCAGACATTCAAAGATGAAAACTGGTGTCTCTCCTACAAAAATATCTTTCAAGATAGAGAAAGAAGGAATACTTTCAAATACGTGGCTTCTCTGAAGCCAACATCACATTAGTACCAAAAACAAAGATAACACAAAGAAAGAAAACTATAGACCAATCTCCTTATTGATCACAGCTGCAAAAAGTCTCAACAAAATCCTAGCAAATAGAATCCAACAATGCATTGAAAAGGTAATACACCATGACCAAGTGGGATTTATCTCAGGGAATCAAGTATGTTTCAACACCTGAAAATCAAGTAATGTAATACAACACATCAACAAAAAGAAAAATGAAAACCACATGATCATATCAATAGATGCTAAGAAAATATTTGACAAAGTTCAACATCCTCTTATAATGAAAGTCCTCAAAATTATGGGGCTATATAATAAAAGCAATATATGACAAACCCACAGCTAATATCCTAAACAGAGAAAAACTGAAAGTCTTCACTCTGAGATCAGGAACAAGACAAGGTTGCCTACTCTCACAAGTACTATTCAATATAGTTCTAGAAGTCCTAGCTAGAGCAATTAGGCAAGAAAAGAACATACAAGGGGTCCAAATAGGGAAAGAGGTTAAGCTGCCACTATTTGCAGATGATCTGATAATGCAAAAAGAATCCTAAGAATTCTACAGAATACCTATTGAAAATAATAAACCAGTTCAGTTATAAAGCCAATGCACAAAAGTCAGTGACCTTTCTCTATGCAAAAAATTGGTCTGGAGATAAAAAAAAACAAAACAAAACAAAAAAAAAACTACCCTATTCACAACTGGACAATGAAAAGCAAATACCTAAGAATAAACCTAACAAAGGCTGTGAAAGACATATACAAAGAAAATTATAAAGCATTGCTAAAAGTAATAGAAGACACAAAGAAATGGAAACAGATCCTCTGTTCATGGATTGGAAGAACTAACAATGTCAAAATGCCCATTCTACCAAAAGCAATCTACAAATTCAACGCAATTCCAATAAAATGTCTCAATGTTATTCCTCAAAGAAATTGACAAAAAAGTTTCTAAAATTCATTTGGAAAAATAAAAAACCTTGAAGAACCAAATTTCTCCTAACAGGAAAGATAATGGAAGTATTATCTCCCAGACTTTAAATTGTAATACAAAGACATAATAATTAAGACAGTATGGTAGTGAAAAAAAAAAAAAAGACACACAGACCAATGGAACAAGAATTGAAACTCCAGAAATAAAGTCACACATACACAGTCAGTTATCTCTGAAAAGGAGTAAAGAATATACACTGTAGTAAAGACAGTCTCTTTAATAAATGATGCTGGGAAAACTGGACTGCTACATGCAAAAAAAAAAAAAAAAAGAATCAAGACTGTTTCCTTACACCACAGACAAAAACCAATTCAAGATGAAAAAAATACTTGAATGTAAGACCTGAAACCATAAAATACATGTAAGAAAAATATGGGCAAAACACTCTAAGACGTACACACTTAAAAAACCTCTTTTAGGACACATCTACAGATGTTTAAAACATGAAGGAAAACATAAACAGTTGGGACTATATCAAATTAACGAGCTTCTGACAGCAAAAGAGAAAATAACCAAAACAAAAAGAAACCCAATTGAATGGGAAAAAACTTTTGTCTTCCATAAAGTGATAAAGGTCTGATAACAAAGATCCACAAAGAACTCACACAACTTAGCAAAACCAAAGAAAATTCCAGTCAAAAATGCAAGAAATAGACCCTCAAACTAATGAAAATGGAACTACCAAACTACCATTTGATCCAGCTCTCTTGCTCTCTTGGGAATCTACTCAAAAAAGACCTCAATGTGGGTACAAAGGGACACATGTGCTTGGATGTTTACTGCAGCACTATTTATAACTGCAAGGACTTGGAAGCAACCTAAATGCCTCAAAACAGAGAACTGGATGAAAAAAAATGTGGTCTATATACACGATGGAATATTATCCATCAATTAAAAATGACAAATTTGATGATTTTATGACAACATGGATATACTTAAAGAAATCACATTAGCAGAAACAAGTCAAAAAGAAAAAAGACAGATACCAAATGGTTTCACTAATATATGGGATATAGTGAAAAAGTAAACAAAAGCCTTGAGAAAAGTCAAAACAAGCTAAGCACCAAACTGAAGCACACAACTTTGGGCAGGAGAGAAGGGGTGGAATGGTGGGGAGGGTGGGGAGGTAAATCCCCTGAGATTATAATTATGTGAAATTTATATGTAAATAAATTAGAAAAAATGCAGGAAAGAGCTAAAAAGATGCATCTCGAAAGAAGAAATACAAATGACTAGTAGGCATGTGAAAAAATGCTGAAAATCACTAATAATCAGGGAAATGAAAATCAAAACCACAATGAGATATCCTCTCACACCAGTAAGAATGGCTCATACTAAAAAAATAAACAAACAAAAAACGGAAAAAAAACAAATGCTTACGTGGATGTAGAGGGAAAGGAACATTGCTAGTGGGAAATGTAAACTGATGCAGCCGCTATGGAAAGCTGTGTGAAATACCCTTAAGCTATTGAAAATGGAACTACCATTAGATCCAGCAATCCCATTTCTGGGAATCTACCCACAGTGCACAAAATACAAATTCAAAAGGACATCTGTACTCATATGTTTATCACAGCATTATTTACAATAGCCAAAACATGGAAACAACTCAAATGCCCCAAAACAGATAGAGTATAAAGTTGTGGCATACGTACACAACAGAATATTTATTCATCCATCAAAAAAGATACATGTCATCCACAACAATATGGAATTAGAAGGAATATTAGCAGAAATAAGCCAGAAAGAAAGAGAGAAATACTGGATAGTCTCACATGAGGGATATAGAGAAACAAACAAACAAATGGAAATAGAAATTTCAACTAACTCACAGCAAAACTAAAGCACAGACCAAGAGAGGGGGAGATCAAGATTTTGGTTCACTGGTGAATAGTGGTGGGAAAACCTTGGGGTAGACTACGATGTAAAGTATACATACATACACATACACACACACACACACACACACACATATATATACACACACACATATATATATATGTATGGTGTGAGGGAGTAGTCTAGATTCTATATATATATATATTATATATACCACATATCTAATATAAATATATATTGCCATATATATGATAAAAAAGAAAATAAATATAAAAGGACAAACAAAAAGATGTGAAAGACCTATACAAAAAGATCTATAAAACATTATTAAAAGAAACAGAAGAAGACACAAAGAAATGGAAAGATATACCCTGCTCATGGATTGGAAGGATCATCATTATCAAAATGGTCATCCTACCAAAGTAATCTAAAGAGTCAATGCAATTCCAATAAAAATCTAAAAGACATTCTTCAATGGAATAGAACTATGAAATTCATAGAAAATAATAAAAAAAACCTCAAATAGCCATAGCTTTCCAGATGAAAGAGGGTGAGAATGGAGGGGCTACACTCCCAGACTTTAAATTATACAAAGCAATAATAATTAAGACAGCATGGTACTGGAATAAATAAAGAGACACATAGACAGACAGAACAGAATGTAAAGTCCAGAAATAAAGCCACACATGTATTATCAACTAATCTACAATAAAAAACATACAATGGAACAAGATTTGTCTCTTCATAAATGGTGATGGAGAAAACTGGATAGCTACATGTAAAAGAATGAATCTAGACTACTCCCTCACACTCAATCAACTCAAATCAACTCAAAATGGATAGAAGACTCGGATATAAGTCCTAAAACCATAAACTATATACAAGAAAACATAGGCAAAAGACTCCACGACCTATACCTCAGAAACATCTTCCAGGACACATCTTTACAAGCAAAGGAAATGAAAGAAAACAGAAACAGCTGGGACTACATGAAGTTAAGAATCTTATGCATAGCAAAAGAAACAATAACCAAAACAAATAATGACCAACCAAATGGTCATTATTCCATTCAACAGAAAGGGTTTTGATATTAAAGATCCACAAAGAATTCATACAACATAACAGAAGTGAAAAGTCCAGTCAGAAAGTGGAGAGAAAAGGGGGAAGTTAGGGAGTGGGGGATGGGGGTGCCGATGGAGAGATGAGTTTAAAAGACACTTCCCTGTTGAAGGTCACATTCTCATTACTCTTATGTTTGGCCTGCTCTGATAAGCTGCTGAATTGGTCTAATTGGTGCAGAGGGAAAAGGAGATAGCCCTTGACTGTCTACAGAGCTATCTTTGTAAAATGCTTCTTTCAGGTCATACTTTGGCCCAACTTGAGCAGTCTTAAACAAAACTTGCTTTAGCTGGTCTCCTGGTAAAAATATGCTTGTAACTATGTGACTCTGGATCAAAACTTCTTTTGTTACTGCTTGCTATATGTTTTCTATAAAAGTCTGGTTCTAAATAAACTCTCTGCCACAGACCAGAGAGAGAGGATGCGAGCCACTTCCGTCCAAGTTTTGGCTCAAGTGTCAATCCTTACTCTCCCTCTTTAGGGACCTTTCAATCACATCGCAGCTGGCTTCAACACTTCTCCAAAGAGGAAATGCAAATGTTCAACAGTCATATGAAAAAAAAATGCTCAACATCACTTATAATCAGGGAAATGCAAATCAAACCACAATGAGATACCACCTCACACTGGTATGAATGGCATATATAAAAAAAAAAGGGCAAAAAGTTTTGCCGTGGGTGTGGAAAGGAAGACTTTTACACTGCTGGTGGGGATGCAAACTGACTCATTCACTATGGAAAACTATAAAGAGGACCCTCAAACTACTGAAAATGGAACAACCATTCGATCCTGCAATCCCACTTCTGGGAATCAAAACACTAATTCAAAAGGACACCTATACTTGGAGGTTTATTGCAGCACAGCACTTTTTACAATAGCCAGGATATGGAAACAACACAAATGCCCCAAAACAGATGAATGGATCAGAAAGCTGTGGTGTCAAAAAAAAAAAAACAAATGTGATGCATTTGTGATAACATGGATCTAGAAGGAATCATGCTAGTGGAAATAAGCCAGAAAGACAAAGAAAAATAAATAATGGATGATCTCACCTATATGCAGGATATAGGGAAAATAAACAAAAAGACAAGTAAAATTTAAAACTGCCAGTAGAACTGAAGTTTAGAATAAAGGAGGGATGGGCCAAGAGGTTAAGACAATGGTTCACAGGTGTCAAGGTGGTAGAATAACCTCAGGGAACATATTACAATGTAAAAATAAAAATATATACAGATATATATGTGCAATCAATTTTAAAAATAATTACATATTTTTAAAAATAATTAAATAATTATAAAATTAAATGTTTAATAAAATTAAATATTTTTAAAAATAATTAAATAATTAAATATTTATTTAAACAAATATTTAAATAAAGTTATTAACAACTTATATATATATATATGAATTTTAATCGAAAAAAGAATTTTAAGAACTTTAACCAAAAAAAAAATGGTAAATAGTTTTTAACAAATAATAAGTTATAGCATTTTAAAGAACAGGAGACACTACTATTAAAATGTCATTTTTTTACCTAATTGAACTATATACATGGCAATTTCATTCAGAAGCCAATGTTTTTCTGAAAGAAACATGACATTTCAATTGTATAAAGTTTTGGAAATGAAAAGAACCTAGACTATCAAGAATAATCTTAAAAAAGTACCAAGTTATACAGTACTTGTTTTCCATGACAACAGACTTGCTTTAAAGGTACAATAATGAAGAAAGTTTGGTCATGGCATACATTTGACAAAAACAGTTCATTCCTAAGAAGATATAACATTTCTATTAAATCTTTAAAACTAGATATATCTTCACTAAGCTAAATATGCCACATACATTTGATTTAACCTTAGGTTTGAAAAAAATTCAGGTTGTTTGAATATTGCTAAGTTCAAACAACTGTAGTTAGTAACAAGAAGCTTATACAAGACGAAATGATCTAAAGTTGAACATTTGATGAAATCAAGAATATGATGATTATATTAAATAATTTTTATAATTGCAAATGATAGTCTTCAAAATGCTTCTCGGAAAAGCTCACCTGGAAATTCTGAGTTATTTTTATACAAGATGTTATAGTGTTACATAATTATATTATTAAGCCCCCAAAATTATCTTTCTTATAACTGGCCAAAAAAGAAATTATTTTATGTAATAAAAGGAGAATAGGAAGGGTAGGGGTAGAAATAAAGAAAAAGAAAGACAGACATTTATAAAAATACTGGCAAATGATAGAGAAAACCACAGGGCACAATGTTCATGGTGAAACTTAATGTAACAACAACAACAACAACAAAAAACCAACAAGGAACAAATGAAATTAAAGAAATTTCAGACCTATCTTAGTGAAAGCTTCATAATCTCAAGATTTTGATTTTTTCCCCAATTTTTTATTTAGGTAATAGTGATCTACAACATCCTTTTAGTTTCAAGAGTATAGCTTCATACCTTGACAAATTTTTGTTTTTTATTTCTGCATTTCTACTGAAATAGGCATAAAATTGACTCTGCTTTACAAATACACAAAATTGATCATTAGAGCAGAATGAAAATAGTATGTGTGCATTTTATTCTCCTACTCTAAATCCCTATGCTTGAACACACATTCCCATTTAATCACCAAAAAATTTTGTCAGCTAAGGATCTATGGCTATTTAAGTGTTTAAACCCTCTAAGAAACTGTGTTAGTTTAAATAATGATTAGCATAGTATTTACATATATAAAGAAATAAGATTAGAAAAATAAGACTTATTGAACTCTTAAAAGTTAAATCCTCTTTGAAATATAAAAAGACCTATATCTCAAGAAAAAAGCCAACCTTCACAGGATTTTTTAGAATAACTGATAATATATTAGTCAATGACTCAATCTCTACTTTATGAGGCTTGGAGAACACAAATATAAGAAATAATCTTACTGTTAATTTCATGGGGCAAAAATAATGATATGGACTTTAGCATCTAACTTCAAGGGGAAAAAAATTAAAAAAAAATAACCTGGGAAAAATGTTTACCAAAAATGTTAATTATTTTATATTCCAACTATTTTAAGACACTATTTTAACTAATTATTTAAGGTTAGAAAAGATTAGAGATAAGAAAATGTTACCATAAACATCCCAAGCATGAAAAGTAGAAAATAAGTATAATAGAAGGAGAAAAATATTGCTTTCTAGGATTACCAACATAATCTGTCTCTTAACAATAAGTATAGAATGCTGTGTATAGAGCAATATGAAAACTAATAAATATTATAGGTGAAATTAATTAACATGGATAAAAGTGACATGGAGGAAATTCTACCTGGTTAATAAATATATATTAATTAGCAATAGCAAATAACGTCAACTAAGTAGAGGATCATCTTTATTCATATGCTGCTACAAAATGCAAATTTCAAGTATTTTGTAAAAATATTAACTTTGCGATTTCTGATTTTTAGATGAAGTTTTGTTTATAGAATCCCTTAAATGTGTGAGCTTGATGCACTTTATAAATAGTTCAGGTGCTTACTTACACATTGGATATATACTTTCTTTGGCCCCCTCACTGCCCCTGCCCCTACCTTTGGCCTCATATAACATACCTTAGATAATCTTTTGGAAGAGTCACAATTATGATCTTTACATTGCTTGGGTCCTTTTTCAGTATCTAGAGATGAAACTGAGAAAATATTATACATTTTATGATGGGGCTAAAAATTACTATTCACAGTATTTAAGATGGCTTTTGAAATATAAAACAGATTGTCCAATATTTCTTTTTCATTAACAAATCAAGCAGTTTTCCTAATATTAAATCATATTTTTCACTTAAATTCCTAAGCCAAGAATTTGTTGTACAGTAAGAAAATCTCACTTATACAGTGAATTTAAGAATTAATCAAATTTCTGAAGTGTTTGGTTATTCATAAAATTTTTAAACATGATTATTATATATGTATATATTCACATAAATTTATGTACATTCATTCAATGCTCACCTATATACCAGTGTGTCATTTGACTAAATTAATTATTCGTATCCAAAAATGATAAATTATACTGATAATACTTAAAAAGGACTGAGACTGAATTATGGTAGTAGCCATAGTAATAAATAATAATCTATACATGAATATATGAATACCTCTTTTTGAGAAAATAATTATCAGGAATCTAATAAGCACCAGGAATTATTCTAGCAATTTGAGATTTGTAAGTGATCAAAACTGACAAAATTTCATTTTGGAAACTATATTCTAATGCAAGGAAAGGGACAATAACAATAAACAATATCAATACATAAGTATACTGTATGATGAGGTGATAATTACTTGATTTGGAAAAAAAAGGAGCAGAAAAAGGGACCTGCAAAGGCATGATGGTTACAATTTTTATTGGCTTACTATAATGATATTAGAGAAAAAAAATGAAGGAGTCTAAGAGTACTTACCAAATAAAAATGTATAAAGACTCCATGCCAGAAATATGCAAGGTATGCTAGAAGGACAGGAAGAAGTCAAATTTGGCTAGGGCACAGAGGGCAAAGGATAGCAAGTAAAATGTTAACATGAGGTATATTGTGTAAATCACAATATGAGGTATATTGTGGTATATTGAGGTACATTGTGTAAATCCTGAGTACAATATGAATCCAATATAAGATTTTTAGAAGAGGAATAACATGGAAGAAGAGAGTGACAAGTTAGGTTATGGGTCCTGATTCCACAGACTCTATGTATTCACATTGTTATGATGTCAGTATGAAAAGATTATCATGGAGAGGAATGTAAAAGTATACTAATTGTGAATCTCAAACTTAATTGGTTTCCATTACGTAACCTCATGTGCTTCTCTAATCACAATAGAGTGCTTCTTCCCATTTTCATTTCCCTGCCATTTTTAGACATGCCCTTGGATTGAAAATAATTGAAGCAAAGACAGCTAAATAAACAAAGCTAGACCCACAATGTGACACAAAATCAAGTAGGTGGGACCAGTCTAACTACAGTCTATGCCCAATCAAATTTATGGATCTGAGAAAAGATAAATGACCACTGTTCTAACACTGAATGTAAATATTTAAAACTGCATTTTTTGGTGTGTGTTGAAATGAGAAAATTTTTAAAATATGAACTTTGTGGTATCCCACCAAAATATATTGATAGCTTGAACCAGAATGATAGCAGAAGAGCAAGAAATAGCTAACTTCAAACAATGTTTTAAAGGTAAAACCAGTAATATTTGTTCAAATATTGGTTACTGGGTTATATGAAAATTAAAATGAACCCAAGAGTCTGGCTTTAGAAATCAGAAGTCATAGTCACAACAATTAGATTAGAAAAGCTAGAAGTGGAAAATTGTGGGGGTGGGGGTGGGAGGGGCAAGTATGGGAGCAGGCAGATAAGATGATTAGCTTTGTTCAATGTTCAAAATTTAGAGAATAGGATAAATAAAAGATGGTAAATAAGGGAGGTGCTCTGAACCCAATCACAGAGGTGGTAAAAAGTAAATTACAGAGAAGGAATTACAAAAATTACAAAGTTAAATTAGATGAGGTCTACAAAATGACCACTGAATGTAGCAATGTAGAAATTATTACTGAATTTTGATCATTTGTATGTCTTGTATCACCAAGACATAAAATCAAAGAGGAAATTTAAAAAGAAGATGACTTCGAGGATTTCCATTAATAGATCCCTCTAAATTACTTCATCAATTTGATTCTTATGACAGATTTAAAACATTCAGTTTCCCCCCAATATTTATCAAAATATGTGGAGAAAATCTGCGTTTCTAACCCCAGGTTTATCACTAGTAAATGCAAGTATCTTATTTAACACCTTTGTGAGACTTCTACTGTGTACTCTTTGAGACAAGAGGTTAACCATTGTTTTTGATATTTCCTCCATCTGTGTGACTATGATTAAAAACATAAATATCAGTCTAGCAATAGAACAATAGATTCTATTAATCACAGAAATCTTGACAGTTTACTACTGCCCTTATATTCTATGTATCTTACATACAGAGAACTTCACTGCTTTCAAATATATCCTGAATATTTGAAATATACCTGTATATATGTATCTATATACATGTCTTTAAGTTGTCCATTTTATATAAAATACTTTTCAAGTGCTAATAATTTTTCACAGACCTCCATAACTGCTCATTTTCCTAATGACAGCTTTGAATTCATACAACTAGCAGAGAATTTGGTATTGCTTCTCTAGTATTTATAGAACCTATATAATTGCTAAATGAAAGTTCTCTATCATAACATCACATTCTTGAAGACAGGGTCACTCAATATTATCAATCTTTGTATAGTATGACATATAAAATATGTTTGATACATGAGTTGATATGAAGTTAATACAATTTGTCACAAAAGTATTAATAAGTGCAGAGAACACTCATATACTATGAAATTTTTATTTCAAAATTTGTTGTTAACATCTTTCCAAGTCAATAAATTTCATGAAAGTTCAGGGGTGTCAGCTGAACTGATATTATAAGACATTAAAAACATAAAATAGAAGGCTGTACAGTACATTCCAGTGATCATGCACAAAAATTTTGAAACTGAAATTCAGAATTAATGGAGATAAAGTGCAGAAAAAAAAATACCACCTTTTATATGGATGGAAATGCAGACTTATCCAGTCTTTATGAAAAATACTATAAAATAGGTCTGCTGCATTAAGAAAGGTCTTTGGGTCATTTCGATCCACAGGAGCCCCCGATCTGCATGCCATAGCCATAGAACACTTAGGGAAGTCACCAGACTCGGCCCCAGGCATCCCAGGTAAATAGGGAGCACGATTCCCCCATACCATTTCCACAAGCAAGGAAAAAATAAGAACCTTGTCAGGCAAGCAAAGTTTTGAGAAATTTGCAAATACCAAACCTCCTCTACAAGAAATCTTACAAGAAATCTTAAGCTCAAAACCAACATAAGGCTAAACAGGAAGAACAAAACAAGGAATAAAATATAACTTCAAAATGACCAACAAAATGGAAACTTTATATTCTCAAATATCAATAATCACTCTAAATATTAATGGCCTATACTCATCAGAAAAAGACTTAGAGTAGCACACTGAATCAAAAACAAAATCAAACATCCTGCTGCGTCCAGGAAACACACTTTAAATCTAAGCACAGACTGAAAGGGATGGAAAACAATCCTACAAGCAAATGGTCCCCAAAAGAAGGCAAGGGTAGCCATTCCTCTAACAGATAAAGTATATTTCAAACTAAAAAAAAATAACAAAGATAAATAAGGACACTTCTTAATGATAAATGGGGTAATACATCAAGGAAACATAAAATTATTAACATATTCACCAAATGAGGGAGCACCAAAATCCAACAGATAATTACCAACAACACTGAAAACAGACATGAATGAAAACACATCTGTGGTAGGCAACTTTAACACTCCACTCTTAGCAAAGGACACAACAAGACAAACTATATAAGGAAACAAAAGCTCTAAAGGAAGATCTAGACCACATGAACCTAGTAGATATCTACTGGACACTGCACCTGTAAGGAAGACTATTTTTTTAAAAAATGCACATGGATCATTCTTCAAAATTAACTATATTAGATAATAACACAAACATTAATACACAAAGATTAGAGTAATACCAATTTTTTTAATGATCATAAAGGCTAGGTATCTGGGTATCAAAAATGAAAAGAAAGCAAGGAAACTACCTGCTACATGGAGAAAAACAAGACGCTATTGAGAGACTGATGGGTAAATTGAGGAAATCAAAGAAAACTTGCATTAAAATATGACAAAGATGACACATGCCAAAGTATATGGGACTCAGCAAAAGCAGTCTTAAAAGGAGAGTTCATAAAAATACAGGCTCATATCAAAAAGAAACAACCTAAAGAAATAATCTAATCTCCCAACTCAAGGAATGAGTAGAAGAGCAATAATAAAAATCTAAAGCCCAGCAGAAGACAGGGGATAAAGAAACTCAAAGCAGATAGAAATTAAATAGAAATTAAAAAGACATACAAAAAAAATCAACAAAACAAAAGCTGGTTCATCTAAAACACAAATAAAATTTATAAACTCCTAGCAAAACTCACAAAGAAAAGGCAGAAAACCCAAAAAAGCAGGATCACAAACATAACAGGAGAAATTACAACTGACACACTAGAAAGTCAAAGGATAATCTGAGATTACCTTAAGCATCTATGTGCAAAAAAAATACAACAACCTGGATGAGATGGACAAATTTTCAGAACTATATAGCCACCCAAATTTAAACAAAGATGAAACAGAGGATGTAAACAGGCCCAATCACAAGTAGCAAAGTTGAAGCCATCATTAAAATGCTCCCTAAAAACAAGAGCCCAGGACCAGATGGCTTCACAAAGGAATTCTACCAACTTTCAAAGATGAAATAACACCTTATCACTAAAATGCTTCCCAAATATTGAGAAAGAAGGAAAACTGCCAAACATGTTCTATAAGCATACATTACACTAATACCAAAAGCAAACAAAGCACAAAGAAAAAAACATAGACCAATATCTCTAGTGAACACAGATAAAAAATTCTAAACAAAATTTGGCTAATTGAATCCAACAATGCATAATAAGGGTTATTCACCATGACCAAGTAGGATTTATCCCAGGGGTACAGGGATGTTCAACATCAGAAAATCAATCAATATAATCCAGATATCATCAAGCAGAAAATCAAACACCATATGATTATATCAATATACACAGAGAAGCATTAGATAAAGTTCAACAGTATTTATGATAAAATCCCTTGAAAAACTAGGGATGAAAGAAATATACATAAACACAATAAAAGTCATCTGCAACAAAATATAAAGGTATACAAACAGAGAAAGAAGAAAGAAGCTATCATTATATGCAGATGAAATGATACTCTGTGTAGAGAACCCCAAAATAATTCACAGAAAAACTATAAAACAATAAACCAGTTCAATAAGGTAGCCAGTTACAAAGCCAACACAGCTTTCTTAAACACAAATAATCAGTCAGAAGAAGAAATTCAAAAAACCATTCCATTTACCACTGCACCAATGAAAATTAAATATTTAAGAATAAACCTAACAAAACATGTGAAAAATCTACACAAAGAAAACTATAAAACATTCCTAAAAGAGACAAAAGAAATACAAAAAGAAATGGGACATTCTCTGCTCATGAATTAGAAGAATTAACATTATCAAACTGGCCAAAATCAATCTCAGACTCAAAACAATTCCAATAAAAATATCACTGAAATTCTTTAAAAAAATACAATAAAAATTACTGAAATTCATATGGAATAATAAAAGATCTCAATCAGTCAAAGTCCTCCTAACCAAAAGAAGAGAAAATGGAGGCATCACTCTCTCAGACTTCAAATTATTTTACAAAGCCATAATAATTAAAACGGCATGATGCTGGAACAAAATCAGACACACAGACCTGTGGAACAGAATTTAAAGTAAAGAAAGAAAACCACACATGTATGGCTACAAAGGGGCAATAAACATACATTAGAACAAAAACATTCCATTCAATAAATGTTGCTGGGAAAACTGGACCCTAGATGAAAACAAATGAATCTAGACTACTCTGCATACCATGTACAAAAACCAACTCAATATGGATAAAAGACTTGGAGGTAAGACCTGAAACCATAAAATACATTGAGAAAAACATAGCTAAACATTCCAAGACTTAACATCTCAGAAACCTCTTTCAGGACATATCCACAGATACTGAAAAAATGATGGAAAACATAAACAAATAAGACTATATGAAACTAAAAAGGTTCTGTACAGCAAAGGAGCCAATAATTAAAAAAAAAAAAGAGATACCCAATGTATTAGCAGAAACAAGTCAAAAGGAAAAAGACAGAAACCAAATGGTTTCACTAATATATGGAATATAGGGGAAAAAATAAGCAAAAGCCATGAGGAAAAGGCAAAACAAGCTAACCACCACACTGAAGCACACAACTTGGGGCAGGGGAAAAGGGGGGGGAGAGGTGAGGAGGTGGGGGGGGTGAGTCCCTGGGATTACAAAGATATGAAATTTATATATAAATAAATTTTAAAATAATTAAAAATAAACAATAAAGTAGTTAAATCAGTGGCAACAGCTATCCAAAGAAAACAGTCAGCAAATTCAGCCTGGCAGAGCTGAGTGTGGAGTTTAACTGGTAGTCCCTCCTATCCTCAGAAAAATGTTTCTAGACCTGCCTGATCAGGGAATGCATCCAGCATTCCCACTTGAATATGAAGTCCAACCAGCAGACCCACAACAGGAGTGAGTTAGCAACACCTGACATAAATGGATTCTTCCAAAATAAACACACAGATAGCAAAGACAATATCAGCAAACTATTCTATAACCCCTAGCTGAGCTGACAGTTGAAGGACTTTACCTAGTTTAAGTGAACCTATAAAATAAAAAAGAAAGTCAAATGTGCAGATACCATTTCAAGGAAACAGGAATCACAAATGAATTAGGTGAATATAAAACAATCAATGAAAACTCATATAGCTGCAATAGCTGATCCAAATGAAATAGGTATCTAAACTTATCTGAAAATTACAAATAATAATATTACAGAAGTTCACTACTCTAAAAGAGCATAGACAACTAAACAAAATTAGAGAAAACAATGTATGAACAACAAAAATACATCCAACAAACAAGTAGAATTATCAAAAATCAAAAAGAAACAGAGCTGAATACAATATGTGGAGTATTCAATAGGATGTTTCAATAGCAGATTTACAAACTGAGAGGAATAGAAAAAGTGAAATAGAGAATAGGAAGAGCAATGATTACCAAAATTAGAGTTTGTTATTTGGGGAAAAATGAAATGAACACATGCACACAAACAGTATTTTGCATATATTTTCACAGGTTCTTGAATTTCCCTTCAAAACCCATCAGTTGAAAAGTCATGTAGACTGATCTCAAATCATGTGTCCACCTTGACAGTACATGGGGATCTTGGGATGGGCAATAGAGCTGAGAGCACTGTTTATTCACCTCTGACAACTCACTAAGTACCTGAATAAAAAAAAATTGCTGATTAAATGACAAAAAAGTGACAAACTGACAGTCTAGCTGGATGAAATAAGGAAAAAGAGGACCCCCAAAATAAATTATAAATAAATGAGGAGCTATAATAAATAGCATCCCAAAAATATAAAGGATTACAAGATACTACTATGAATTACTATATATCAAAAACTGGAAACCCAGAAGATACAGTAACTTCCTAGAAACACACAAACTACCCAAGATTGAATTATGAAGAAATAGGAAATCTGAACAATAACAAATAATTAAACTGAAGAAGTAACAAAAACCTCCAACAAAGAATACCTAGAATCAAATGGCTTTGGTGTTTTATCTACAAAATATTTACAACTTCATTTCAGTTCTTTTCAAATGCTTCTAAAAAACTGAAGGTACCATGTTTAATCTCATTTTACAAGGCTGATATTCCCAGATACCCAAAGTCAGAATATAAGAAAGGAAAACAATAGGCTAATAACTGATGAATACATATTGGAAAACCAATCTAATACTAGCAAACCAATCTCAACAGCATATTAAAAGTACTGTACACCACAATCAAGTAGGGCTCCTCAAGAATAGCTCAACATATGCAAAGGAATAAATGTGGAACATCATATCAAATCAAAAATTAAAAAACATATCACCATCTCAATAGATGTATACAAGAATTTGACCCAAAAAATGTCATTTGTAATTTAAAAAAATCAACAAATTGTATATAGAAGAAATATACTTCAGTCAGTCAAAGGTAGATAGGCAGACACAAAATCTTAGAAAAGAGATTCAGGAGGTGCATTCTTCAAAGAGACTAGATATATAAAAAGATCACAAAAAGAGAAAATGAAATATAGAAAATACTAGAGAGCACTTTAACTACAATTGCACTTACAAAAGAATTTCAGGGGTAGAAGATTAAAATGAACAAATACCAGACGTGTCATTAATGTGCAGAATACAGAACAATGAAATGAAGGGTCAAATAAAGCCAAATTAAAAAACTAGCCTTTGAAACTTAATTGTGTAATGGGGGCAATCTGGGAAGAGAAGACAAGGGAGAAAGGAAGGAAACAAGAAGAATATCAGGACTCAAGTAGTAAACTATGGGGTTTTGGTGGTGGGCACACTATGCAACAATGCGTGAAAGGTATCCTACACTTCTATTATAGAAACAACAATGCAAACCAATATTATTACCTCAATAAAAAATACACTTAAAAAAACTGCATATGACAAGGTGATACTCTCAAAAATTCCCAACATTCTCATATGATTCATTAAAAAATAAAAAGAAATAACCCATTGAAAAAAGGGTAAAGGACATAAGTAGACTTTTCTAAATAAGATATTTAGAAAACTTATAGACATATGAAAAATCATTCAACATTACTTATTATAAATTAAAAAATGTGTGATATCTTGTCCCTGTGAGAATGACTGTATAAATAAAAATGAACACAATATTTGTTGGTGAGGCTAAGGTGGTGAGAATAAAGGTGTTTTCAGCACCTGTGGAAAATGGTAAGATTTCATGAAAAAATAAAAATGAAAAAATTTCAAGTGATCTAAAAGTATCTATATTTGGTATTAGTCCAAAACACATGAAAACTCGAATGTGAAAAAAATTATAGTAATTCTCTCTTCTGTTTGTCAAGAGGGTTTTGGCTATTAAGGGTGTTTTGTTGTTCCATATGAATTTCAGTAATTTTTGTTCTATCTCTTTAAAATATGTCATTGGGATCTTTATTGGAATTGCATTGATGCTGTAGATGGCCTTTGGTAGTATGGCCATTTTGATAATGTTGATTTTTCCGATCCATGAACAGGGAATGTCTTTCATTTTTTAACATCATCTTCTATTTCTTTGAAGAATGTTTTATAGTTTTCTTTGTATAGGTCTTTTATGTCTTTTGATAGGTTAATTCCCAAGTATTTGATTTTCTTTGGTGCAATGGTAAATGGGGT